>JARYGA010014410.1:0-45479 GCA_030545235.1 Helianthus tuberosus
CTTTGAGGGGTTCGGTATGCTAAAATAAACTTTTGGGTCTTTCAGGGACTAAAAGCGTCAAAAAGTGCAGAAGTTTGCATTTTCGCACATAACTTACGTTCTGAATACATCCGGACATCCAAAAATTTATGTAAGCACTAAAATATTTTATTTTAGTGTTTGGCATAAGAAAAATCCATTCGTCGCGTCATTTGGATCGTTTATCGCGCTTATGCGCATTCCGTCGTAATTAAGCGAACATCGCGATCGTACGGCCAAACGAACCGACATCCGAGATGTTTTTGAGCATGTTTTGAGTTCCCTATACTTTAACTTCATTTTAGAGCCTTGAAATGAGGTTAACGGGGTTCAAACGCATCGAAAATAGCTTAAACGGGCTGCAGGGACCATTTCTGCCATTTTTGAAACTTTGCTGAAACTGGTACATGGTGGCGTAGCGCGAGCACCTCATGCCTATGCAGTGGCGCTACACGAGAGCTTCATCTGGGCAGAAATATTGCATCTGGTCCATTTTCACTTTCGCACACGGTTTTGGGCAATACCATGGGCTCAAATGGTTTTCTAAAACCAGGGTTTTGAGGTGGAGGGTTGAGATTGAAGCACGGTTAACGAGGAACGATCTTAACGGCTCTACGAATCCTATAAATACCCCCCATGCCATTGCAAAACCCACTAGAATTTTGATTTGAGAAGCTCTAAGTTGAAACCATTGTTTCATACCTGAGCTACTTGGATCGAGATTAGCATTCGGGGACCCTTCGTAAGTATTCCTTCGTTCTTTTATTGCCTTTCGAGTCCAAAAGTCAAACTTTGTTTGACTTTCTGCGTTGACCAGTTTATGGTCAATGCGAAGTTCGTTTGAACTTCGCAACGTGATTATAATCACGAAGGTTATAGTCCCTTGTGACTATGCCTACTGATTACCACGTTGTCTAGGGTCGTAAGGGTAAGCGATCTAATAAATCGCTTATACCTTCGAACCCGACCCATTTGGTCGATCATTAGGATCCGACCAAACACATTAGGTGACCATAGTATATAGGGAATAACCTTCCGAGGTTATACCTTATGGTCGCTTCGTTAAGTAGTTGTATGATAGGTAGTTTATATGCCTTAGGTAAATTACCAAAATACCCTTTTCATGTGTAATTGGTAATTAAGCATATGTAACCTAAACTTTCATCACTTAACTGATTATGTAACATAATTAAACATTTTAAGGCATATTCTACTTGTCATAGGACTAGTTAGGCGGTCCGAACGCGTTTCACGCGAACGACGCGTTAAAGTAGCATAAGCTACCTAAGCGGGTCGTAATGGGTCGTAAGAACTTATGTTAGGTTTCATTTAGTATGTAGGCTTTGTTAAACCATACTACATGAGTTCCCATACTCATTTGGTTTACGAGCCCTCATTCTATCCGATCCTTCGATTTAGGTCCGGGTTATTAACATAGTTTCCTATATTAGGTGCCGTTTGATTCCGAGATCTCTAGCATTGCTTGGTGGTTATCTTAGGACTTCTGAGCAATCTCAAGTGAGTACATAGACCCCTCTCTTACTGTTTTCCAAACTGTTTTGGGGTGAAACACATGTGCCTACTTGTTACTTTCATGCTTTCCATGTTTTCACATCATATACTTGCTACGTTCATTAGTACATTTATAGTACATGGTTTCATTACATTTTATGCTATGTATGACCATTGTGTGCATACTTAGTACATTGTTTTACATTACATTTCATGCTATGTATGTCCATTTGTTGCATACTTAGTACAGTTGTTTTCATCACATGCCTACATTTTGGTATGACATTTGGGTTGTTTACAATGGAACAATACATTCATTAACATTAGCTACGCCGTTCGTTAGTATGTAGTGGTACCATAGGAATTGACAACTCCCGTTCCTGAAATCCTGGGTTTGTTTGGATTGGAAGGAATGACCGAATTCGATACACATAACTTAGATAAACCTTTAATTTGTTTAAGGGTTTATCGCCACAGTCTCAAGGCTTGGATGTATGCATTTTTACAATACCGCATAAATGTTTATATCAGTATAGCATGCATTTGTTCCACAAAACATAACTTTGATTTAAACCATGTTTTACTTCAATACCTTGTTTTTGTGCATTTTACATATGGTTTAGTTGATATATTTCACTTACCATACATGATATTTTTGGGTACACATTGCATGATCTACATTAAACATAAACATTTTTACATTGATATACACATTTAGTGGTTTACATTAGACATAGACATTTCGATTTGGTTTACACATTAACACATGTCAATTCATTTATACATAAACAATTTACATTGGTGGTTGGTTTGAGTAAGTGATTTGAGTAACGAGGCGTGTGTAATATGATACAAGCATGGTGGATACGCCGCTGGTACTTCCTATAAACAAGTGTTTGTATGATATTACATGTCGTAGCGTTACTTAATCATTTCAATATTTGACATATTACGTTTTACATAAACAACTTATTTTCACAAGACATTGATTTACAAAACAACTTATCTTATACAAACTCCTTTTTCTTGGTTATTCATTTAACCACATTATTCTCTTATTTATACATATCATTGCTTTTTGAATGATTTACAAAACAAAACAACTTACAAGGTTCATGACTGACTTTTGTTAAACAACTTTTCCTAAACTTATAAGTCATGATTCCTATTTTCACAAATCCTATGTATCTCACAGACATTTTTATGCTGACGTACCTATTTTCACATGTGTTTTCAGGAGCTTCTACGTAGGATGATGATCGTGACACTAGGGCGGACCTGTGCCTTAGAGAATAAAAATGAAGATAGACTAGTTTAATTATGTCATGAACTCTTTGTTTCCTGTTTAAGACAATATACCACTTTTGTTTAATAAATAAAATATAACTTTGTATGCCATGGTTGTGAAACAATAATTCTGTTACAACACTCCCCGACGTTTTCCGCCACGATTTGATGTTCTACGTGGTCGGGGTGTGACAGAAGAGTTGGTATCAGAGCCAATGGTTATAGGGAATTAGGTTATTAGTAATGCTTTGACCTAGACTATAACCTTTCTAGGACCCTAACACAAGTTATCTTGTGTTTAGATCTTAAAACATGCACATCACCTATCCTTAGGTGATTATCAAAACAAAAACCAAATTTTTCCGAAACGATTTTTGAAAAACAATCTTCTGTTTTTGGATGATTTATTACAAGGTTTTGAACCCTCTATTGTAAGGTTTTGAACCCTCTATTATATGGTTTTGAACCCTTCCAGTTTGGTTTTTGGCCTTGTGCCTTCAAATTTTCAAAATCTCATCAAAGTTTTGGGTTCTAAATAATGTGAACACGTGCAAACTGGAAGAGTGAATGCCTGTACCCTGGGTTTTCTGTCTAAGGCTAGAGTGTTCGTATAAATCCACATAATCGGACCAGTCACTCTTACCTGGGAACTCTTGGGGTGAGTGTTCACTTATAGGCGAGTATGTCTTCGCGATACATTATTTTTGACCCATTTACTTTGATTAATCACTGTGTGTCGTTTGTTTGCTTGGTGATGCGAACAAATGACCACCATCTTTGCTGTTGTCAATTTTTGTTTCATCTCATTCTCTTCATCCAATCATCTCACTCGTTTCCTTTCATGTTTCCTCTTTTAGAATGCCTCCTCGACGCGAAAACCAAATAGCGACTGCCGAACTGGCAGAAATCATTGCGCAGCAGATGGCTGCTCAATTCCCAAACCTCTTTGCTCAATGGAACCAAGCCAACAACAACAACAATGCTCCATGCAAATACAAGGATTTTAACTCGGCTAAACCACTCAAGTTTAGTGGTTCTGAAGGAGCGACTGGGCTTCTTCAATGGTTCGGGAGCATTGAGAATACTTTCCGCCACGTGCAGTGTCCTGAAAATCGCAAGGTCGAGTTTTCTTCGAGTGTGTTTCAGAAGAGGGCTCTCACATGGTGGAACGGGGTTATGAGAGATCGTGGCGCATAAGTTGCTCTAGCACAGACATGGGCTGAACTTAGGGCCCTTATGATGAGGGAATTCTGTCCTCGTCATGAACAGCGAGTTTTGGAGAAAGAGTTTGATGACTTGAAACAAGACAGTGGTGAGCACAGGGCGTATACTGATAGATTCGAGGAGTTGAGTCTGCTTTGCCCGACTATGGTTACCCCACTCGACAAGGCTATCGAAAGATACATCGATGGTCTACCTGACTCAGTACAAGACATCATTACTGGTAGTAACCCTGCCACACTCCGTCAGGCTATCGAGTTAGCAGCGACATTGACTGAGTCGCAGATTCGGAAGAATAAGTTACACAGGAAGGGTGACAAGGGCAAGAAACAGTCGTTTGACAAGGAAGATAGCAAGAAAGGTCAAAACAAGAATGGAAAGAATTCTGGTTCTTCGAGAGGGTCAAGGAAGCGTAAGGCTTCCCAAAATTTTGTTGTCACTGCCCAAGCTAACCAGGCAGCTCCCAACCAACCCGCACAGCCTCCAGCAAAGAATCCCTATTCAGGGAATGCACCTTTGTGCAATAGATGCAATAGTCACCATCAGCCGCAACATCCGTGCCGTTTCTGTAATAACTGTGGGAAGTCGGGTCATCTTGCCGCTACTTGTCGCATTCCTGTTAACCAGAACCAGGCAGTTCAGAACCAAGCCCAACAAGTTGCTCAGCCTCTTGCTCAGCAACAGGGTCAAGCTGCACGACCACACTTCCCACCAGGTGCTTGTTATAACTGTGGGGATCTGACCCACTACCGTAACCAATGTCCAAGATTGGTGAATGCGAATCCAACTCAGGCTCCGGCTCGAGGTCGAGTCTTCAACATGAATGCTCAAGAGGCGCAGGCGGACGATAATGTGGTGAACGGTACGTTCTTTATTAATAATCAGCCTGCATCTGTTCTTTTTTAATCGGGTGCCGACAAGAGTTTTGTGTCATTGTCTTTTGAGCCAATGCTTCGCGTGTCTAGAACGAAACTAGGTAAACCCTTGACAGTAGAAGTTGCTAGTGGTGAACCCATTGTTCTTGATTCTTTTCTATGCAACTGCCAGTTGAACCTTAACGACCATCTTTTTCCTATCAACCTCACGCCTATGCAACTTGGAAGCTTTGACGTCATTGTGGGTATGGACTGGTTATCCAAGCATCACGCAGAGGTAGTTTGTTTCGAGAAGATCGTTCGTGTGCCGCTTTCGACAGGCGAGATCCTACAGGTTCAAGGTGAGAAACCGTCTGGTGGCCTCAAGCTCATGTCTTGTTTTAAAGCTCGGAAATATCTGCGGAAGAACTATGTGGCCTTCTTAGCACATGTTACAGCAGATAAAGGCAAGGGTAAGTCTATTTCAGATATTCCTATCGTTCGGGATTATTCTGAAGTTTTCCCTGAAGATTTACCTGGTCGACCCCCAGCACGCCAAGTCGAGTTCCGCATTGATCTCGTACCCGGTGCGAATCCCATTGCCAGAGCTCCATATCGTCTTGCACCATCTGAGATGCAAGAGTTGTCTAAGCAGCTTCAGGAGCTCTCTGACAAAGGTTTTATATGTCCTAGCTTTTCACCTTGGGGTGCTCCCGTTCTTTTTGTCAAGAAGAAGGATGGATCATTTAGGATGTGTATCGATTATCGTGAGCTTAACAAGCTTACCATCAAGAATCGATATCCCCTACCTCGCATTGATGATCTCTTTGATCAGTTACAGGGCGCTTCTTATTTTTCAAAGATTGATCTGCGATCCGGATATCACCAACTTCGTGTTCAGAAGAAGATATTCCCAAGACAGCATTCCGCACTCGTTATGCGCATTACGAGTTCACAGTCATGCCATTCGGTTTGACTAATGCTCCTGCTGTTTTCATGGACTTAATGAATAGGGTCTGCAAGCCTTATTTGGATCAGTTCGTCATTGTTTTTATTGATGACATCTTGATATACTCTAAGACGCGAGCTGATCACGAGCAACATCTTCGTCTTACTCTGGAACTCCTAAAGAAAGAGCAACTTTTCGCCAAATTCTCCAAGTGTGAATTCTGGCTTAAAGAAGTTCAATTCTTAGGACATATTATCAACGAACTAGGTATTCATGTAGATCCCTCCAAGATCAGTGCGATTAAGGATTGGGATACGCCTACTACTCCTACTGAAGTTCGTTCCTTTCTTGGTCTAGCGGGTTATTATCGCCGCTTCATTGAGAACTTCTCAAAGATTGCAGTTCCTCTAACTGCTCTAACTCAGAAGAACAAGCCCTTTGATTGGGGATTCAAACAAGAGGAAGCTTTTCAAAACTTGAAGCAGAAGCTTTGCGATGCGCCTGTTCTATCATTTCCTGAGGGTGATGATGATTTTGTCGTGTATTATGATGCATCGAAACTGGGTCTTGGCTGTGTTCTAATGCAAAGGAACAAAGTCATAGCATACGCATCAAGGCAGTTGAAGATACATGAGAAGAACTACACCACTCATGATCTTGAGTTGGGTGCAGTTGTCTTCGCTCTTAAGATCTGGAGACACTATTTGTACGGTACAAAATGTGTGGTTTTCATGGACCACAAAAGTCTTCAGCATATCTTCAACCAGAAAGAACTCAACATGAGACAACGACGTTGGGTGGAGCTTCTAAACGACTATGACTGTGAAATTCGCTACCATCCTGGTAAGGCGAATGTCGTAGCTGATGCATTGAGTCGTAAGGAACGTACTAAGCTTCATCGTGTATGTTTTCAATCTGTTATTCAAGCTCGACCCGATATCCAAGCACGCATTTCTCAGGCTCAACAATCTTGTGTTTCACAAGGTTTAATGGATAAGGAATTTCCCTATCACATAACACCTGATCTGGAACTGAAGGACAATGCATCGTATTACTTCATGGACCGTTTGTGGGTCCCAAGCCAAGATAATCTTCGTACCTTACTTATGGATGAAGCCCATAAGTCTTGCTATTCTATTCATCCTGGCTCGGATAAGATGTATAAGGATCTTCGTATTCACTATTGGTGGCCTGGTATGAAGAAAGACATTGCCTTATACGTATCAAAATGCCTTACTTGTCTTAAGGTTAAGGCTGAACATCAGTGTCCTTCTGGTTTTTTGGTGCAACCAGAGATCCCAGTTTGGAAATGGGAAAACATTACTATGGATCTCATTACTAAACTTCCACGCACAAAGAAAGGTCATGATGCCATCTGGGTAGTTGTTGATCGTCTTACAAAGTCAGCGCATTTCTTGCCAATTCGTGAGGATTTTCCTGCTGACAGACTTGCAAAAATCTATGTGGATGAAATTGTAGCTCGACATGGTGTTCCTTTGAACATCATTTCTGACAGAGATGCTCGTTTCACTTCTCATTTTTGGAGAACCATGCAATCTGCTATGGGGACCCAACTTAATCTGAGCACAGCTTATCATCCGCAAACGGATGGTCAATCTGAGAGAACAATCCAGACTCTGGAGGATATGCTTAGAGCTTGTGTGATCGATTTTGGTGGTAGTTGGGATTCACATCTTCCGTTAATTGAATTCTCCTACAACAACAGTTATCACACCAGCATCAAAATGGCTCCTTTCGAAGCTCTCTATGGTCGAAAATGTCGTTCACCAGTCTGCTGGAATGAGATCGGCGAAGCTCAACTTACTGGACCTGCCCTCATTTTAGAGACAACTGACAAGATAAAGAAAGTTTGTGATAACCTTCAGACAGCTAGAAGCCGTCAAAAGAGTTACGCGGACCCAAAACGCAAGCCCTTGGAATTTCAAGTCGGTGATCGAGTATTACTTAAGGTCTCACCTTGGAAAGGTGTGATCAGATTTGGAAAGAAAGGAAAACTTGCACCAAGATACGTTGGACCATTCAAGATCGTCGAAATAATCGGTAAGGTAGCCTACAGACTCGAGTTACCTCCTGAACTTGGAAATGTTCATCCAAATTTTCACGTGTCCAATCTCAAGAGGTGTTTAGCTAATGAGAACCTCCACATACCGCTTGACGAAATTCGTGTTGACAAAACACTGATATTTGTCGAGAAACCTGTGGAAATCAAGGAACGTGAAGTCAAGTGGCTTAAACGCAAGCGCATTCCTTTGGTCAAAGTTCGCTGGGAAGCTAAACGTGGACCCGAGTTTACTTGGGAACGCGAAGATCAAATGAAGGCGAAATATCCGCATCTTTTCCCACGAGTTTCCTCTAAATAAATTTCGGGACGAAATTTCCACAAGTAGGGGAGACTGTAACATCTGTGCTTGTAATCATTGTGAACAGTTCAATTATCAATAAAACAATGTTATTTGATCCCAATGTTTGTTTGGTTGTGTTTTACATTTTTCATGTTTTGACTTTTATTCAATTTCAAACTCTATATCGCTTTCTGGAGAGTTATACGCAAACTGGTGCGTAAACGTAATCAGTTTAATGCGAAAAATACTCCGAAACATCAACATATACTTAACATACCTTAAATAACCTTTACATAACTTAGAAATAAGTTTTAAAGGCTTTGGTATGGCAAAAACAAGTTAATTCGCCTACAGGGACTAAACTTGACAAACTTCAAAAGTATGCCAATTTGAACAGTAAGGAACATTCCAGAACATGACCATAAGTTAAACATACCATAAATATCCTTTACATAGCTTATAAATAGGCTTTGAGGGGTTCGGTATGCTAAAATAAACTTTTGGGTCTTTCAGGGACTAAAAGCGTCAAAAAGTGCACAAGTTTGCATTTTCGCGCATAACTTATGTTCTGAATACATCCGGACATCCAAAAATTTATGTAAGCACTAAAATATTTTATTTTAGTGTTTGGCATAAGAAAAATCCATTCGTCGCGTCATTTGGATCGTTTTTCGCGCTTATGCGCATTCCGTCGTAATTAAGCGAACATCGCGATCGTACGGCCAAACGAACTGACATCCGAGATGTTTTTGAGCATGTTTTGAGTTCCCTATACTTTAACTTCGTTTTAGAGCCTTGAAATGAGGTTAACGGGGTTCAAACGCATCGAAAATAGCTTAAACGGGCTGCAGGGACCATTTCTGCCATTTTTGAAACTTTGCTCAAACTGGTACGAGGTGGCGTAGCGCGAGCACCTCATGCCTATGCAGTGGCGCTACGCGATCGCCTCATCTGGGCAGAAACATTGCATCTGGTCCATTTTCACTTTCGCACACGGTTTTGGGCAATACCATGGGCTCAAATGGTTTTCTAAAACCAGGGTTTTGAGGTGGAGGGTTGAGATTGAAGCACGGTTAACGAGGAACGATCTTAACGGCTCTACGAATCCTATAAATACCCCCATGCCATTGCAAAACCCACTAGAATTTTGATTTGAGAAGCTCTAAGTTGAAACCATTGTTTCATACCTGAGCTACTTGGATCGAGATTAGCATTCGGGGACCCTTAGTAAGTATTCCTTCTTTCTTTTATTGCTTTTCGAGTCCGAAAGTCAAACTTTGTTTGACTTTCTGCGTTGACCAGTTTATGATCAATGCGAAGTTCGTTTGAACTTCGCAACGTGATTGTAATCACGAAGGTTATAGTCCCTTGTGACTATGCCTACTGATTACCACGTTGTCTAGGGTCGTAAGGGTAAGCGATCTAATAAATCGCTTATACCTTCGAACCCGACCCATTTGGTCGATCATTAGGATCCGACCAAACACATTAGGTGACCATAGTATATAGGGAATAACCTTCCGAGGTTATACCTTATGGTCGCTTCGTTAAGTAGTTGTATGATAGGTAGTTTATATGCCTTAGGTAAATTACCAAAATACCCTTTTCATGTGTAATTGGTAATTAAGCATATGTAACCTAAACTTTCGTCACTTAACTGATTATGTAACATAATTAAACATTTTAAGGCATATTCTACTTGTCATAGGACTAGTTAGGCGGTCCGAACGCGTTTCACGCGAACGACGCGTTAAAGTAGCATAAGCTACCTAAACGGGTCGTAATGGGTCGTAAGCACTTATGTTAGGTTTCATTTAGTATGTAGGCTTTGTTAAACCATACTACATGAGTTCCCATACTCATTTGGTTTACGAGCCCTCATTCTATCCGATCCTCCGATTTATGTCCGGGTTATTAACATAGTTACCTATATTAGGTGCCGTTTGATTCCGAGATCTCTAGCATTGCTTGGTGGTTATCTTAGGACTTCTGAGCAATCTCAAGTGAGTACATAGACCCCTCTCTTACTGTTTTCCAAACTGTTTTGGGGTGAAACACATGTGCCTACTTGTTACTTTCATGCTTTCCATGTTTTCACATCATATACTTGCTACGTTCATTAGTACATTTATAGTATATGGTTTCATTACATTTTATGCTATGTATGACCATTGTGTGCATACTTAGTACATTGTTTTACATTACATATCATGCTATGTATGTCCATTTGTTGCATACTTAGTACAGTTGTTTTCATCACATGCCTACATTTTGGTATGACATTTGGGTTGTTTACAATGGAACAATACATTCATTAACATTAGCTACGCCGTTCGTTAGTAGGTAGTGGTACCATAGGAATTGACAACTCCCGTTCCTGAAATCCTGGGTTTGTTTGGATTGGAAGGAATGACCGAATTCGATACACATAACTTAGATAAACCTTTAATTTGTTTAAGGGTTTATCGCCACAGTCTCAAGGCTTGGATGTATGCATTTTTACAATACCGCATAAATGTTTATATCAGTATAGCATGCATTTGTTCCACAAAACATAACTTTGATTTAAACCATGTTTTACTTCAATACCTTGTTTTTGTGCATTTTACATATGGTTTAGTTGATATATTTCACTTACCATACATGATATTTTTGGGTACACATTACATGATCTACATTAAACATAAACATTTTGACATTGATATACACTTTTAGTGGTTTACATTAGACATAGACATTTCGATTTGGTTTACACATTAACACATGACAATTCATTTATACATAAACAATTTACATTGGTGGTTGGTTTGAGTAAGTGATTTGAGTAACGAGGCGTGTGTAATATGATACAAGCATGGTGGATACGCCGCTGGTACTTCCTATAAACAAGTGTTTGTATGATATTACATGTCGTAGCGTTACTTAATCATTTCAATATTTGACATATTACGTTTTACATAAACAACTTATTTTCACAAGACATTGATTTACAAAACAACTTATCTTATACAAACTCATTTTTCTTGGTTATTCATTTAACCTTACATTATTCTCTTATTTATACATATCATTGATTTTTGAATGATTTACAAAACTAAACAAAACAACTTACAAGGTTCTTGACTGACTTTTGTTAAACAACTTTTCCTAAACTTATAAGTCATGAATCCTATTTTCACAAATCCTATGTATCTCACAGGCATTTTTATGCTGACGTACCTATTTTCACATGTGTTTTCAGGAGCTTCTACGTAGGATGATGATCGTGACACTAGGGCGGACCTGTGCCTTAGAGAATAAAAATGAAGATAGACTAGTTTAATTATGTCATGAACTCATTGTTTCCTGTTTAAGACAATATACCACTTTTGTTTAATAAATAAAATATGACTTTGTATGCCATGGTTGTGAAACAATAATTCTGTTACAACACTCCCCGACGTTTTCCGCCACGATTTGATGTTCTACGTGGTCGGGGTGTGACACATTGAAGTTTAAAAGAGTGAGCGCAGAGCTTCTGGCTGCTGATTATGATTAAGCTAGATCCATTGCCAGATGGTCTAAACTCGACATAGTTGAGACCTACAAAAGGCTGGAAGAACTCGGAGCTAAAGATCCCAAAGTTCCTCAAAGGCCAATCTATCCTTCAACTGTTTCTTTGCCTCAACAGTCCCATAATTCCAAAAAGCTTCTCTCATCATCTGCTTTATCGCAAATGCCTTAGGATAATTAAAAAAGCAAAAGCAGACTAATGAGGAAGATGAACGGTGAAGAACACAGAAAAGAGGCAATAAAGTGTCTGTTTGATTACCACATTGACCCTGCTGCTGACTTACTTGCTGCTCAACTCAGAGAAACAGGTGCAAGGTTCGTCAGCAGACCACAATCACCAAACTCATATTCAATAACTCTTGTCCCAAGAAAACCATCTGATCCAAAAATAGTAAAGTGGAAGTGTAACACCTCGAAAATTTACGTCCAATAATGTATTGACACGTGTCATGGACTTTGAATATGCGAAAACATACTTTAGAGGGACTAAAGTTGACAAACAGTGAAACTATGTGAATGTAAGGGTCCAAAGTGTCAACAATGGATAAATAGGCTCTAAAATAACCCTACATGATGTTTATAATCTTAAACGGATAAATCATGGATCATACGAAGCGGAAGATGTAAGAAAGTGAGAAATTACAAACTACAGGGGCTAAAAGTGTCAACATGTTGAAAGTATACCTCTGAGTGATCTTTTGGTAAACCCGAAGCTTTGTAATGATAAAATATACTCACTAGAATATGTGATAAAAATTTCATCGAGTTTCGTTATCGTATAAGAAAGTTATGATCAAAACCGTACACGAAGGGTTAAATACGTTAACGTTGATTTCGTGACTTTTTGGGTAAGCACAAAGTTGTTCGAGGACTTTACCATGTTTGTAAATATCCCAAGGCCCTTAAAAATCAGAATTTAGGGTCTATTGAGCAAGATAAATGGGAATAAACACGTATCAAAAGAGGAGGGACTGAATTGCAACAAGTGTGAAACTTGTTAATCTGGTCGAAGACTTGTACGCGGCTCGCGTGGCCGTCCTCGCGGCCCGCCTACCAGTGCCCAGTGACAAAACAACCTGCAGATGCCAGTTTGCTGTTCTGTTCGAGTTGTAAACAGCTGTTGTCGACTTCAGGGCCTCACCAATCGAATTTCATGCAGCTAGGGACACTTGTATGCTTCCTACTTCAGTCCTAGACTCACATGGCAGCCTCTAAACAAGATCAAATCTGCATATAAGGGTCTTGAAGTAGTAAACTTTGAATACTTGCATTTTCTAAAAATCACAAGACAACTCCTGGAGCTTTCTGGACGACAAGGCAACCTCCTAGTGATCTCTAAGCTTATTTAGGACCATTGTAAGTGTTCATAACTCTTTCAAATTCGTTCTAGCTTAGTTATTCAACCGAAAGTCAATCCATCATAATTTCTGTTTGACTTTGTGATTAAACGAAAATGGCTCAGTCATTTCTCAAATTGAAAGTACCTACAAGTTGGTATTTATGTGGGTAACAAACCCTCAAAAGGGTATTTTCAGATTCCCACTCTAAGCATGTTGATTGTCGAGTCAAAGCTTTTCTTAAAAAGTCAACAGAATGTGTTTTTTGTAAAATTAAGCATAATTAGCAATGTAGGTTACATGCAACCTGTTTGATCATCAAAATAACTTTGTAATTAATGTAAGAACATGTTTCATCATGATCAACTCGACAATTTTCAGTTTAAACCCGAATCGGAACCGAAAGTCACATAAATTGACTTTTTCTTTGACTATCAGTTCTGATCCGTACATGCATGTTTGAGATCTGCATTAGAGCTTATTTTGGACCAATTTTCATATAAGTTTAATTCTCTGAGATTTTACAACTTGGTTCAATGCTTAACCAATTCATATGCATGTTTCCGATTTATGCTTAAAGTTGACTATTTTGCCCTTTTTACTATAAAACGGGATTTTTGAAAAAGTGAAAGAGTAGAAACATTTGTTACTGATTTATAAGCTTGCACCGAAAATTTGATGTCAGTTTGAGGTCCAAAATAAGAGTTATGCCCATTATCGTAATTTGAAAGCTTTATGTCACTTAAATGGCGTAATTAGCATATAACCCATTTAAACCCACTTTTTGATACCAAACTTTTTACCCACTGATGTTATATAATATTTTGGGATTTTTAAAGATTTTTATTTGATTTTTGGCTGATCATATCATAGGTCTCTAAGTTTAATTCGGTAAATACCGATTTTGCCCTTTTAGGCCATAAAATGAGTTTTACAAATCCTTTTGACCCCAAACCTTTTTCTAGTGATTTTATTTGATAAATAAAGTATTTTGAGCATTCTGGAAATATAAAAAATATCAGCTTTCTTTTAAAAACCCGGAAACGGCTCTAAATCGTCTTTTTAAGCATTTTTAACACATAGTATGTACTATAACCATAATAAAAATATAAGGTGGATACCTACTGAAGTTCTTAGCATATTTTTATAAAATAACAGTAAGTACAAATTTATAAACTCAGGTTTCCAATTTTGACATTTTTAGCCCTTGTGAAATTACCAAAATACCCCTATGGTGCATAGTTTGGTTTTAAATGATGATTTTCACTTATGGGTCATACCCTACTGTTATAATATGTTAAATTAAGTATATTTACTGTATGAACCAGACCTGTAACTCAGATTTACAAATAAACTCTTTTATAATCTTTTAAATGACCAAAATGCCCTTATGGGGCATAAATTGTGTTTAAATCCGTTTTGGGAAAAATAGAAGATAACTTACTGATATTATAACATATTTGGAGCATATTATCTCAGGGAACTTGCATACGACTCTTACGGTTACCCGTAACGCTCTTTTCGCGTTCGGTTCGGTTTATGTAACTAGTTTGCATAAATTGACCGAGACGGGTCAAACATTATCATTTTTGTCTCAAAATCCAGAATGTATTTAGTATACCCATATTATACAAGTATTCCAACTTGTTGGGTCTAAATCACATTCTATCCGGTCTTCGCTTAGTCGTGCGTTTGAACTGTATCGTCCTTTAAACTAGCCGGTCTAAGCATGAGCTTAAATAAAGACCCGTTAGAAATATAATAGGTTATTATAAACCTTCGTTCCAGATTAGGAGCACCGGTAAAAGCTACTTGCATTTTGCTTGTTGAGAATTATACTTTATTCAGGTAAATACTTTTAACTTATTTTCCCTATACAGGCTTGGGTTACGGTATATAATATACCGCTTGATCGAGCATCAAATTCTTACATCGTTTGGGTGGTTAATTGAATAATTTGATCGGCTCGTTTAAACAGTTTTGTTCACTTAAAGCCTTTGGGGGGTTAATGACCATGTCCCGGATATCCTCGGCATCATCTTACGAGATGGCCACGACCTGAGCACGGGGTGTAGGCGTACACCTGTCAGTGTATAACTCTAATGTGGAGGGTCTATTGATCTTTAACCCGGACAAGATCCGGGCTACTGAACGCACAAGTAACATGTAATTCGTTCACAAGATTATTATATTAAATAATTATCCCAAGTTATAAAAATGTTCTGTGCCACGTGCATTCAAATCAATTTTCAATCATTTTCAAAATGAGTCAGTTAAATTGTATTTACCAGTGTAAACTGACCTATTTTCCCAAAAGGTTAAGTGCAGGTACTACACGTAATAGGCTGGCTGTCTTCTAGAGCGTCCACAATAAGTCTCGCAAGCTTGGACGACAATAAACTGTTGAACAATATCTTATTTTTATTTTGATCCGCCTGTGGATCCGTTTCAACTATCAGTGATATTTATTATTACACTTTATTAAAGTTGAAATGAATCTATCTTTGCTTCCGCTGTGCATTTATATATTGTGTTGTTTGTCTATGATGATACCAACTACGTCACTATATTCCCCACCGGGCCCATCGGTGACACGTGGAAAATAGGGGTGTGACAGGTTGGTATCAGAGCCAACTCTGAGTGAATTAAACACTAGTCTTTTGTGTTTAATCTCAGTTATACAATTGCACAATCCTCGATTCTCGAGTCTAGACAAAGAACTTAGGAAATTTCCAAATTTTTGTTTAAATTTTCTAACCTTGTCTTAATTATATTTTTGTTGTATCACTTGTTGTTTTTGACAGGATCACCAGAATGCCACCAAGAATGAGAGGTAGAGGCCGAGGACAAGGAGCATATGTAGCTCCAAACGACCGTGAGGCCGGACCATCACACCGGCGGACACCTTCGGATCCTCACCGCACTGATGCTCAAGACCTTTGGAGGTCTTTTACCGAACCTGCTAGGCGCTCAGTCTCACTGAGTACCTCTCCATCGATCCTGCACTCCTTTGGGCCTCATTCGGAGAATGAGCCCCATAACTCACAGCAGTCCTACATTTCCCTAGGGCACAATTCACCTTTTAACCAACCATCACCTGTCTTCCAGGGTCAGTTCAACCCTGATGACTACTTAGAGGCAGCAGTGGGTTTTAACCCACTTGGACCAGAAGACCACTTTTCGGGTGGCAACCCGATGGACGTTGATGAGGATACTGATCCTGCCATGCCACCCTCCGGAACACCGAACCACCCCATCGAGATTTCTGATGGGTCACCATTTATGGGATCACCTTACAACGGTCCCGATAGCTTTGAGGAGAACTTCAGGCAGCACGACTGGGTATTTACTCCCAGTTATCATAACTCTCCTTTGCACCAGCCCCATCACTCTCCTCTTCACCAGTCTTACCATAACTCCCCTCTGCACCAGTCATACCATAACTCTCCTTTGCACCTACCTCACCACTCTCCCCTACACCAGCCACAGCAGCAGCCACAGCAGCAACCACAGCAGCAGCAGAATCCTTCCGAGGATTCCCGACTTGTAGCGGTCAATCCGCCAGCAGCACCACCTCCGCTTCAGCCTCCCTCGCCTCCGAGGCGAAGGAGAACTACAGTGCGAATGTCCGCACGAGGAGGAGTGCGTATCAGCACCCCTCCACTTTCGAGTGGCAGCCGGTACTCACCGGTCCATGAAGAAACAGAGATGGGTGAATCTTCAAACCCCGTCTCTGAAGTAGCAACTGCGCCAGTCGTGCCACAACCACCATTGGGTTTTGGAGACCCAATCCCCGCTTACACTGGTGCTGCAGCATTCAACCCCATTGAGCAGCAGATTCACACGGGGTATAACTTTACGGAGAATCCATACTGGATAGCAGCAAACTCCAACAAATTCCATCAAGAAGCTCCCTACGGAGGTCCCTGGGCTACGGGACCCTCAACCTATGGGTATCAGCAGTCGCAGCCACCTCAACCTCCTTATTATCAACCGCAGCCTCCTCAACCCCCGCTTTATCAACAACCACCTCAGGCACCGGCGATGTCCCCGCCCCAAATGCAAGAAATTATTCATGAGATACAATAGGTGCGTCAGGAGATGCGGCAGGGGTTGCAGCATGAACGGAGGCGTAATTGGGGGATGTTTAAGAAGATAGCGGATCTGATTAAGGGGAAGAACAAGAAGGATCGTTGAATCCTATGTTTGTTGGTTATTTTAGTGTGGTACTCATGTCCCTGCGTGGACATTTATTTATTTCAGTACTCTACCCCTGCGAGGGTATTTCTTTCTGTTCTGCCCCTGCGTGGGCATATCTTTTTATTTGACCCCTGCGTGGGTTTGTTTGTTTTGTTATTTGGCCCCTGCGTGGGCATGTGATTTATGTAAAAGACCCGTTTTGGGCAAATCCGTACTGATTTAATTTTTATTTATTTGAATGGTTAACTTAAGATTTTCATTTTTAAATTACGTGCATAAACATAGTGCATGAATAAATGAAAAATAACATTTATTATTTTGATATACCATTTTAATAAAATAATAAGGATCTTAAAAGGTAAAACCTAGCTGTTATGTTGTCATAAATCTAGCCAATATGGTAGAACCTGTTTAAAAAGATTCAAATCTCTGTTAACATCTGTAAACATGTTAACATTCTTGGCTAGTGTGATCCGTAAAATCACACACGCCACCCTTTTAATAAATTATCCAAGATTATATTTTTATTTGGTTGTGACATAATGCCTACGGGTGTAATTAATGTCATATAAAACAAAAAGGCAGCTGTAGTTTATAAACTCCCTGCCAAGAAAAGGATTTATTTGTCTTTTTATGCAAGCTTTAATCCTATAAGATCTAAATTTGTAATTTAGAAATTTGTCTACGTGACTAGGCTTATTATGCCAACATTATATTTCATTCTAAAAAGATTACTAGTAAGAATCCTGAATGAAATTATTAAATTAACTAATATGGCTTTTATTTACCATGGTTGATAAATCGTCAAGAACGATAATACTGTTTAGGCTTCTAAATAGACCTTATCCTTATTTTGTGTAGCGATTAAGACTACATGACTAAGTCTGAAGAAATAAACAGTCATCCAGTGGAGAACCCCGATAATACTAAAATACTTGTAACGGGTGCGGAGTTGAAGGCATTAGTGAATGATGCTGTTATCGAAGCACTAAACAGACAGTATAGCGAATCAAACGGGACCCGGAGTAGGACCCGATCTGCACCACGTTCCAAGCCGAAAGTCCACTCGGAGGCTCATAGCAAGCCGCCCTCTCAGAAGGAGGTACCTAAGAAAGATAAGCCAAAGAAGGATGATGAGGATCATCACTCCTCTAACCAAAACAGTGTCCCGATAAAGAAGATCAAGCAGAAACAGGAACCGCATAGTAAGTCATGTACGTATAAATACTTCGTCTCATGTAAACCCAGAGACTTTACTGGGGAGAAAGGAGCGGTCGACTGCATGACCTGGTTGGACGAAATGGATACAGTAGTAGATATCAGCGGGTGTGCTGAAAGAGATGTAGTGAAATACGTGTCCCAATCATTCAAAGGAGACGCGCTGGCGTGGTGGAAATCTCTCTTACAAACTGCCGGAAAGATCCCACTTTACAGTATGTCATGGGATCAGTTTGTTGCACTTATTAAAGAGAATTTTTGCCCACAACATGAAGTTGAAAGAATCGAGTCAGACTTTTTATCTTTGGTGATGAAAAATTTAGACTGCCAGGCATACCTCACCACTTTCAATACTCTATCTCGGTTGGTACCGTATTTGGTAACCCCAGAGCCGAAAAGGATTGCCCGTTTCATCGGGGGTTTGGCCCCTGAAATTAAAGCAAGTGTTAAGGCATCGAGGCCTACAACTTTCAGATCAGTAGCTGATCTATCTCTCTCTCTCACCCAGGACGTAGTCAGGTTGAGAGCACTCAGGAACTCAGAAGAGAATAAGAAGAAGCGTGAGGATGATACCTCACGAAGATCAGAAAAGAGACACCGAGGAAATAACGACCACAGGAAAGGGTCGGGATCCAAGAGAGATGGGCAACAGTCGGGGGATAAGCCCAAATGTAAAACTTGTAAGAAGAACCACTTTGGGAAGTGTCGTTTGGAGTCAAGATCCCAGTCTCACGTGAGATCTTGTGGGATTTGCAAATCCACGGATCATAAGACCTTGGAGTGTAAGAAGTTGAAGGATGCGACATGTTATGGTTGCAACCAAAAAGGGCACATTAAGTCTAATTGCCCAAAGTACGCCAAGAAAGCCGATGATGGAAAGAAGACCAATGCGAGGGTCTTCAAGATGGACGCTAAGGAAGCTGTTCAAGATGACAACGTTATTACAGGTACTTTTCTCGTAAATGATGTTTTTGCTAGAGTATTGTTTGATTCTGGAGCAGATAAATCTTTTGTTGATGATAAGTTCTGTAAGTTATTAAACCTACCTGTTAAAACCTTAAGCGTAAAATACGAGGTGGAATTAGCTGATGGAACCATAGAAACAGCCTCAACTGTTTTAGATGGATGTGTTATATCCATTAGGAATCATTCTTTTCCTTTATCCTTACTTCCCTTTAAGCTAGCCGGCTTTGATGTAGTTATAGGCATGGATTGGTTATCGCATAACCAAGCTCAGATTGTATGCAACAGGAAGCAAGTGATAGTCAAAACCCCGTCTGGGGAGTCACTTACCATTCAAGGGGATACTCAGCATGGATTGCCTGAGCAAGTGTCCATGCTCAAGGCATCTAGATGCTTGGGAAAGGGTTGTGTCATTTATATGGCACAAGTTACTATCGATGAGCCAAAGCCCAAGATTGAAGACATCCCTATCATTTTGGAATATCCTGAAGTTTTTCCCGAAGAACTACCTGATTTACCACCAGATAGACAAGTGGAATTCCGAATTGACATCATCCCGGGTGCGGCACCAGTAGCGAGAGCACCTTATAGGTTAGCACCAACGGAGATGAAGGAGTTAAGGACGCAGTTAGATGATCTGTTAGCTAAAGGTTTTATTAGACCTAGTTCGTCTCCTTGGGGAGCGCCGATTTTGTTTGTCAAGAAGAAGGATGGATCGATGCGTCTGTGCATCGATTACCGTGAGCTGAATAAGGTCACTATCAAAAATAGGTATCCTTTGCCCAGGATCGACGATCTGTTCAACCAATTGCAAGGAGCAAGCTACTTTTCTAAGATCGACTTGAGGTCAGGCTATCATCAGTTGAAGGTCAAGGATGAAGATGTACACAAGACAGCGTTTAGGACTCGTTATGGTCATTACGAGTTCCTAGTGATGCCTTTCGGGCTCACTAATGCGCCAGCCGCATTCATGGATCTCATGAATCGCGTCTGCAAGCCCTACTTAGACAAATTCGTCATCGTCTTTATTGATGACATCCTTATTTATTCGAAGAACCAAGCTGACCACGAGAAACACCTTCGTTGTATTCTCAAACTTCTACATCAGGAGAAACTCTACGCCAAATTTTCGAAGTGCGAATTTTGGCTTCGGGAAGTCCAATTCCTTGGACATGTGGTAAGTGAGCGCGGTATCCAAGTGGATCCCGCTAAGGTAGAAGCAGTTATGAATTGGCAAGAGCCAAAGACACCTACTGAAATTCGTAGCTTCCTGGGTTTAGCAGGATATTATAGGCGTTTCATCGAAAACTTTTCAAGGAATGTTGCGCCCCTAACCTCGTTGACACGTAAGAAGGTTAAGTTTGATTGGGGCCCTAAGCAGCAGGAATCCTTTGACATTTTGAAGAAAAAGTTGAGCAATGCACCAGTGTTAACATTGCCCGATGGTATAGAAGAATTTGTGGTGTATTGTGATGCATCCCACACTGGTATGGGCTGTGTACTCATGCAGAAAGGCAAGGTTATTGCCTACGCTTTGCGACAGCTAAAGGTACACGAGAAGAACAACACCACCCATGACTTGGAGCTGGGTGCCATTGTATTTGCATTAAAACTTTGGAGATATTACTTATATGGTACCAAGTGTGTGATCTATTCAGATCACAAGAGCCTTCAAAATTTGTTCAATCAGAAGGACTTGAACATGCGACAAAGACGATGGATGGAAACTCTAAATGATTACGATTGTGAGATAAAGTACCATCCAGGCAAGGCAAATGTAGTTGCTGACGCCTTGAGTAGGAAGGAAAGAGTTAAGCCGATAAGAATCAATGCCAAGCGCATTGAAATCAAGAATGATTTGAATGAAAGGATACTAGCTGCACAGAAGGAAGCTGTGTTAGAAACTAATTACCCTGAAGAAAAGTTAGGAGTAACTGAGGAGCAGTTATCCCATGACAAAGACGGAATGCTTAGATTGAATGGATGAATATGGGTTCCAGTTTATGGAGGACTTCGAGATGTTATCCTCCAGGAAGCCCACAGTTCCAAATATTCCGTTCATCCTGGAGCTGATAAGATGTACCAGGATCTAAAGGCCAACTACTGGTGGATTGGTTTGAAAAAGTCTGTAGCTGCTTATGTAGCTAAGTGTTTGACTTGTGCGCAAGTCAAAGCTGAACACCAGAAGCCGTCTGGTTTGTTACAACAACCTGAAATTCCCAAATGGAAGTGGGAAATGGTGACGATGGATTTCATCACCAAGCTGCCAAAGACGAGGAAGGGAAACGATACTATATGGGTCATAGTAGATAGACTGACGAAGTCAGCACATTTTCTACCCATCAAGGAGACTTATAGCTCCGATATGTTAGCACAGTTATACGTTGATAAGATTGTAGCTTTGCATGGTATACCTGTGTCTATTATCTCGGATAGAGATACTAGATACACGTCACATTTTTGGAAAAGTTTCCAACAATCTTTGGGCACTCATTTAAATTTTAGTACGGCTTATCATCCTCAGACTGACGGCCAGAGTGAGCGTACTATTCAGATGTTGGAAGACATGCTACGTGCATGTGCGATCGACTTAGGTGGAAATTGGGATAAGAACCTACCATTAATCGAATTCTCCTACAACAATAGCTACCACACCAGCATAAAAGCTGCGCCTTTTGAGGCCTTATACGGTAGAAAGTGTAGATCGCCTATTTGTTGGGCAGAAGTTGGAGATATCCAACTATCAGGACCAGAGATAGTTTTTGAGACGAGGGACAAGATTGTCCAGATTCACGATCGTTTGAAAGCTGCCAGGGATAGGCAGAAAAGTTATGCGGATCCAAAGCGTAAAGATTTTCACTTCGAAGTAGGTGATAAAGTGTTGCTAAAAGTATCACCCTAGAAGGGGGTGATGCGATTTGGTAAGAAAGGCAAGCTAAGCCCGAGATACATAGGACCTTTTGAGGTTATCGAACGTGTCGGGTCGGTCGCTTATAAGTTAAACTTGCCTGAAGAACTTAGCGCTATCCATAATGTGTTCCACATCTGTAATTTGAATAAGTGTTTCGCTGATGAATCACTGGTTATACCGCATACCGATGTGCATATTGATGAAAGTTTAAAATTTGTGGAAAAGCCATTATCGATTGAAGATCGACAAGTAAAGAAACTTTGAAGGAAGCACGTACCTATTGTTAAGGTCAAATGGGATGCCCGTAGAGGTCCCGAATACACATGGGAGGTAGAATCCACGATGAAAGAAAAATACCCTCATTTCTTTCAGTAAATCTCGAGGTCGAGATTTCTTTTAAGGGGGTGAGGATGTAACACCTCGAAAATTTACGTCCAATAATGTATTGACACATGTCATGGACTTTGAATATGCGAAAACATACTTTAGAGGGACTAAAGTTGACAAACAGTGAAACTATGTGAATGTAAGGGTCCAAAGTGTCAAAAATGGATAAATAGGCTCTAAAATAACCCTACATGATGTTTATAATCTTAAACGGATAAATCATGGATCATACAAAGCGGAAGATGTAAGAAAGTGAGAAATTACAAACTACAGGGGCTAAAAGTGTCAACATGTTGAAAGTATACCTCTGAGTGATCTTTTGGCAAACCCGAAGCTTTGTAATGATAAAATATACTCACTAGAATATGTGATAAAAATTTCATCGAGTTTCGTTATCGTATGAGAAAGTTATGATCAAAACCGTACACGAAGGGTTAAATACGTTAACGTTGATTTCGTGACTTTTCGGGTAAGCACAAAGTTGTTCGAGGACTTTACCATGTTTGTAAATATCCCAATGCCCTTAAAAATCAGAATTTAGGGTCTATTGAGCAAGATAAATGGGAATAAACACGTATCAAAAGAGGAGGGACTGAATTGCAACAAGTGTGAAACTTGTTAATCTGGTCGAAGACTTGTACGCGGCCCGCGTGGCCGTCCTCGCGGCCCGCCTACCAGTGCCCAACGACAAAACAACCTGCAGATGCCAGTTTGCTGTTCTGTTCGAGTTGTAAACAGCTGTTGTCGACTTCAGGGCCTCACCAATCGAATTTCATGCAGCTAGGGACACTTGTATGCTTCCTACTTCAGTCCTAGACTCACATGGCAGCCTCTAAACAAGATCAAATCTGCATATAAGGGTCTTGAAGTAGTAAACTTTGAATACTTGCATTTTCTAAAAATCACAAGACAACTCCTGGAGCTTTCTGGACGACAAGGCAACCTCCTAGTGATCTCTAAGCTTATTTAGGACCATTGTAAGTGTTCATAACTCTTTCAAATTCGTTCTAGCTTAGTTATTCAACCGAAAGTCAATCCATCGTAATTTCTGTTTGACTTTGTGATTAAACGAAAATGGCTCAGTCATTTCTCAAATTGAAAGTACCTACAAGTTGGTATTTATGTGGGTAACAAACCCTCAAAAGGGTATTTTCAGATTCCCACTCTAAGCATGTTGATTGTCGAGTCAAAGCTTTTCTTAAAAAGTCAACAGAATGTGTTTTTGTAAAATTAAGCATAATTAGCAATGTAGGTTACATGCAACCTGTTTGATCATCAAAATAACTTTGTAATTAATGTAAGAACATGTTTCATCATGATCAACTCGACAATTTTCAGTTTAAACCCGAATCGGAACCGAAAGTCACATAAATTGACTTTTTCTTTGACTATCAGTTCTGATCCGTACATGCATGTTTGAGATCTGCATTAGAGCTTATTTTGGACCAATTTTCATATAAGTTTAATTCTCTGAGATTTTACAACTTGGTTCAATGCTTAACCAATTCATATGCATGTTTCCGATTTATGCTTAAAGTTGACTATTTTGCCCTTTTTACTATAAAACGGGATTTTTGAAAAAGTGAAAGAGTAGAAACATTTGTTACTGATTTATAAGCTTGCACCGAAAATTTGATGTCAGTTTGAGGTCCAGAATAAGAGTTATGCCCATTATCGTAATTTGAAAGCTTTGTGTCACTTAAATGGCGTAATTAGCATATAACCCATTTAAACCCACTTTTTGATACCAAACTTTTTACCCACTGATGTTATATAATATTTTGGGATTTTTAAAGATTTTTATTTGATTTTTGGCTGATCATATCATAGGTCTCTAAGTTTAATTCGGTAAATACCGATTTTGCCCTTTTAGGCCATAAAATGAGTTTTACAAATCCTTTTGACCCCAAACCTTTTTCTACTGATTTTATTTGATAAATAAAGTATTTTGAGCATTCTGAAAATATAAAAATATCAGCTTTTTTTTAAAAACCCGGAAACGGCTCTAAATTGACTTTTTAAGCATTTTTAACACATAGTATGTACTATAACCATAATAAAAATATAAGGTGGATACCTACTGAAGTTCTTAGCATATTTTTATAAAATAACAGTAAGTACAAATTTATAAACTCAGGTTTCCAATTTTGACATTTTTAGCCCTTGTGAAATTACCAAAATACCCCTATGGTGCATAATTTGGTTTTAAATGATGATTTTCACTTATGGGTCATACCCTACTATTATAATATGTTAAATTAAGTATATTTACTGTATGAACCAGACCTGTAACTCAGATTTACAAATAAACTCTTTTATAATCTTTTAAATGACCAAAATGCCCTTATGGGGCATAAATTGTGTTTAAATCCGTTTTGGGCAAAATAGAAGATAACTTACTGATATTATAACATATTTGGAGCATATTATCTCAGGGAACTTGCATACGACTCTTACGGTTACCCATAACGCTCTTTTCGCGTTCGGTTCGGTTTATGTAACTAGTTTGCATAAATTGACCGAGACGGGTCAAACATTATCATTTTTGTCTCAAAATCCAGAATGTATTTAGTATACCCATATTATACAAGTATTCCAACTTGTTGGGTCTAAATCACATTCTATCCGGTCTTCGCTTAGTCGTGCGTTTGAACTGTATCGTCCTTTAAACTAGCCGGTCTAAGCATGAGCTTAAATAAAGACCCGTTAGAAATCTAATAGGTTATTATAAACCTTTGTTCCAGATTAGGAGCACCGGTAAAAGCTACTTGCATTTTTCTTGTTGAGAATTATACTTTATTCAGGTAAATACTTTTAACTTATTTTCCCTATACAGGCTTGGGTTACGGTATAATATACCGCTTGATCGAGCATCAAATTCTTACATCGTTTGGGTGGTTAATTGAATAATTTGATCGGCTCGTTTAAACAGTTTTGTTCACTTAAAGCCTTTGGGGGGTTAATGACCATGTCCCGGATATCCTCGGCATCATCTTACGAGATGGCCACGACCTGAGCACGGGGTGTAGGCGTACACCTGTCAGTGTATAACTCTAATGTGGAGGGTCTATTGATCTTTAACCCGGACAAGATCCGGGCTACTAAACGCACAAGTAACATGTAATTCGTTCACAAGATTATTATATTAAATAATTATCACAAGTTATAAAAATGTTATGTGCCATGTGCATTCAAATCAATTTTCAATCATTTTCAAAATGAGTCAGTTAAATTGTATTTACCAGTGTAAACTGACCTATTTTCCCAAAAGGTTAAGTGCAGGTACTACACGTAATAGGCTGGCTGTCTTCTAGAGCGTCCACAATAAGTCTCGCAAGCTTGGACGACAATAAACTGTTGAACAATATCTTATTTTTATTTTGATCCGCCTGTGGATCCGTTTCAACTATCAGTGATATTTATTATTACACTTTATTAAAGTTGAAATGAATCTATCTTTGCTTCCGCTGTGCATTTATATATTGTGTTGTTTGTCTATGATGATACCAACTACGTCACTATATTCCCCACCGGGCCCACCGGTGACACGTGGAAAATAGGGGTGTGACAGGTTGGTATCAGAGCCAACTCTGAGTGAATTAAACACTAGTCTTTTGTGTTTAATCTCAGTTACACAATTGCACAATCCTCGATTCTCGAGTCTAGACAAAGAACTTAGGAAATTTCCAAATTTTTGTTTAAATTTTCTAACCTTGTCTTAATTATATTTTTGTTGTATCACTTGTTGTTTTTGACAGGATCACCAGAATGCCACCAAGAATGAGAGGTAGAGGCCGAGGACAAGGAGCATATGTAGCTCCAAACGACCATGAGGCCGGACCATCACACCGGCGGACACCTTCGGATCCTCACCGCACTGATGCTCAAGACCTTTGGAGGTCTTTTACTGAACCTGCTAGGCGCTCAGTCTCACTGAGTACCTCTCCATCGATCCTGCACTCCTTTGGGCCTCATTCGGAGAATGAGCCCCATAACTCACAGCAGTCCTACATTCCCCTAGGGCACAATTCACCTTTTAACCAACCATCACCTGTCTTCCAGGGTCAGTTCAACCCTGATGACTACTTAGAGGCAGCAGTGGGTTTTAACCCACTTGGACCAGAAGACCACTTTTCGGGTGGCAACCCGATGGACATTGATGAGGATACTGATCCTGCCATGCCACCCTCCGGAACACCGAACCACCCCATCGAGATTTCTGATGGGTCACCATTTATGGGATCACCTTACAACGGTCCCGATAGCTTTGAGGAGAACTTCAGGCAGCACGACTGGGTATTTACTCCCAGTTATCATAACTCTCCTTTGCACCAGCCCCATCACTCTCCTCTTCACCAGTCTTACCATAACTCCCCTCTGCACCAGTCATACCATAACTCTCCTTTGCACCTACCTCACCACTCTCCCCTACACCAGCCACAGCAGCAACCACAGCAGCAGCAGAATCCTTCCGAGGATTCCCGACTTGTAGCGGTCAATCCGCCAGCAGCACCACCTCCGCTTCAGCCTCCCTCGCCTCCGAGGCGAAGGAGAACTACAGTGCGAATGTCCGCACGAGGGGGAGTACGTATCAGCACCCCTCCACTTTCGAGTGGCAGCCGGTACTCACCGGTCCATGAAGAAATAGAGATGGGTGAATCTTCAAACCCCGTCTCTGAAGTAGCAACTGCGCCAGTCGCGCCACAGCCACCATTGGGTTTTGGAGACCCAATCCCCGCTTACACTGGGTAAAACCCAAGTTTCTTATTACAATACATTCATAGGGATAAACCCTATTTTATTGAATTTAAAACATCATCTTTTAGGTAACTTTTATAGCCACATTTTTCCCAAGCCTTCAGTGCTCTCCACCAGGCTTTTTACTAATTGGATGTCACATTTTGTTACCTGAAACATGTTTTAAAAACATTTGTCAGCGGAAATACTGGTGAGTGAATCCCAGTTTAATCAAGAAACATTTTATTAATTAAGACAGTATTGAGAGCGATCACATTGTTTATTTCTACACAATTACTCCATTTAGTACTGTCAATCCACTGACTTGTGGGTCATATTACACATTGGCTAACTCATTGTCCAATGGTAACGTATTGTCATCCTCGACTTACTACTCACAATGTAGTAAATTTTGTATACAAAACCCCAACATACCGGCAGTAATTGAAGAACTACAAAGACTCAATCACCGCTTAATCGCATTGTAAAACAATTAAGGTTTTGTAAAACATTCCAAAAAGATTAACAAAAAGAGGATAGACTAACTTTGCTATCTTAGACTTCGTGTAAGGGTTTCCTGGATGTAATCTATAATTTATACAAATGTACATTGGTTAGTACCATAACCCTTTGAAAATATTAATGATACCCTCCTCGAGACGGCATTCCAACAACTACGTCGGGCAGAACCACGACAGTTATTACGGAACCCTAAATCAATCGGGCAGCGTATCTACTATGAAACCGGGTTTATAATACTTACAACGGAGCATAACCTCGCTAATTAGGGGTATAATACCCGACTATAATGCTTATAACTTCAGAAATTCAAGATTGAAAGAAAGAAATGAACGACGGAAAGTGAAACCCGATGGCCTGCTTATATAGTTGCAAAACCTGACTCTCACGCGGCCCGCGTAAAGGTAAGCTAAGGCTTACGCGGCCCGCGTCAACATATGGTCAACGCGTAGCTTAGCTGGGTCAGCATATAGGTCCGCCACGATGTCGACACGTGTCAGCTCAGGGCTGCGCCACCATTCATGACTCTCGCGGCCCACGTTAACTTAAACGAGGTCTTACGCGACCCGCTTGAACTAAAGAAATCAAACAGAATCAGGTATCCACCTTGATACCGCCCGCGTAAATGGTTGGGGTGGGTCTACGCGGCCCGCCTCAGCTTAATATTTGTTGTTTTTAATTTATTTTAAATACTATAACTAAATTGGGGCTCGGTTTTCACATACGGGTTGAAATAAAAGGCATATAAGGGTAATTTAAAATATAATAGGGTGTCGGTTTTACCGAGGGTTGTTACATTCTCCCCACCTTGTTTTAGAGCTCGTCCTCGAGATCTACTGGAACAAGTGCGGATATTTCCTTTGCATTTCAGATTCAAGTTCCCATGTATACTCAGGTCCTCTTTTGGAGTCCCATTTCACTTTGACCAGAACTAGTCTTTTATGCTTGAGGTTCTTGACTTTCCTGTCTTCAATTTGTAGAGGTCTTTCTACAAACTTGAGTAGTTCATTTACCTCTATATCCTTAAGAGGTACTATCAGTGATTTATCAGTTAAACATTTCTTGCGATTAGATACATGAAATACATCATGTATTCCTGCCATTTCCTCTGGCAATTGTAGCTGATAGGCTACAGATCCTATTCTTTTAATAATCTTAAAAGGTCCAACATACCTGGGACTTAGTTTCCTCGTTTGATGAATCTTACTACTCCTTTCTAAGGAGAGACTTTCAACAATACTTTATCTCCTACTTTAAACTCCAATGGTTTGCGTCGGTTATCAGCATAGCTCTCCTGTCGATCACGTGCTGCTTTCAGTCGTTCCTTGACTTGAATAATTTTATCAGTTGTTTCTTGCACTATCTCAGGTCCAGATAGTTGCTTTTCACCAATTTCTACCCAACAGACTGGGGTTCGACACTTTCGTCCATAAAGTGCTTCGAATGGTGCAGCATTGATACTTGTGTGATAACTATTGTTATAGGAAAATTCTATTAAAGGTAAGTGATCATCCAAATTACCTCCAAAATCAATTACACAAGCTCTAAGCATGTCCTCCTTTGTCTGAATTGTCCTTTCACCCTGTCCATCCATTTGAGGATGATAAACTGTGCTTAATTTTAACTTGGTTCCCATTGCCTTTTGGAAACTTGACCAAAAATGAGAGGTAAATCGGCTATCTCTATCAGAAACAATTGATAATGGAATGCCATGTAAAGAAACAATTTCATTTACATATAATTTAGCTAATTGTTCCATACTAAAAGTTTCTTTCATTGGTAAGAAATGAACTGACTTGGTTAGTCTATCTACAATCACCCAGATTGTATTATTTCCTTTCTTTGTTTTGGGTAATTTAGTAACAAAATCCATTGTTATCAATTCCCATTTCCACACTGGCATTTCTAATTGCTGTAACAAACCTGGGGGTTTTTGGTGTTCAGCTTTAACTTGTGAACATGTTAAACATTTAGAAACATATACTGCTATGTCCTTTTTCATTCCTATCCACCAGAATTTTTTTCTTAAATCCTGGTACATTTTATCACTTCCTGGATGCATCGTATACTTAGAATTATGTGCTTCTTCTAATATACGATGACATAGGTTTCCTAATTTAGGTATCCACATTCTCTTTTTATGGAATCTCCAAATTCCATCTGTTCCTTGTTCTAATTCTTTTAGCATACCTTTTAGCTTTTCAGTATCTTCCTTGATTACTGATTCTTGTGCTTCTCTTATCTGATCATTTAAATCTACTTGTAGATTTAATTTAAGAGAACGTACCCTTTTTGGCTTTTCATGATACTTTCGACTTAAAGCATCTGCTACTACATTTGCTTTTCCTTCATCATACTGGATATCACAATCATAATCACTAAGCATTTCCATCCAGCGTCTTTGTCTCATATTCAACTCCTTTTGTTTGAAAATATACCTTAAACTTTTGTGATCAGTGAATATGGTAAACTTACTACCATAAAGGTAATGTCTCCAAATTTTAAGAGCAAAAATTATAGCTCCTAACTCTAAATCATGGGTTGAATAATTCTCTTCATGATTCTTAAGTTGTCTTGATGCATAAGCTATAACCTTTTGTCGTTGCAGCAACACACATCCATAACCTAATTTAGAAGCGTCACAATAAACTACAAAATCTTCAGTTCCTTCTGGTAACGCTAATATGGGTGTATGGGTTAATCTTTGCTTAAGAATTCTAAAAGCTTCTTCTTGTTTTAATCCCCATTCAAACTTAACAGATTTACAGGTTAGCTTAGTTAAGGGAATGACTATTCTAGAAAAATCTTGAATAAATCTTCTATAATAACCGGCCAATCCTAAGAAACTTCTAACCTCAGTTGGTGATTCAGGGGTTTTCCATTTAGTAATCGCCTCGATTTTTGTTGGATCTACATGAATTCCTTCATAATTTACTAAATGTCCGAGAAACTGTACCTGTTATAACCAAAATTCGCACTTAGAAAATTTAGCATAAAGTTTTTCTTTTCTTAGTAGACTCAAAAGTGCGTGCAAATGTTTTGCATGATCTTCCTTATTCTTAGAGTAAATTAGAATATCATCTATAAAAACAATTATGAATTTATCCAAATATGGCTTACATATTCGGTTCATCATGTCCATAAATGTAGCTGGGGCATTGGTTAAACCAAATGGCATGACAGTAAATTCATAATGTCTATACCTTGTTCTGAATGCGGTTTTAGGAATATCCTCTTCCTGTACCTTTAATTGATGATATCTTGATCTTAAATCGATTTTAGAGAAAAATTGAGCTCCTTGCAGTTGATCAAACAGATCATCGATTCTCGGTAATGGGTGCCGATTCTTAATCGTGACTTTGTCCAATTCACGGTAGTCAATGCACATACGCATTGATTCGTCCTTCTTTTTAACAAATAAGATGGGTGCTCCCCATGGCAACGAACTCGGCTGTATAAATCCTTTCTTCAACAATTCGTCTAATTGTTTCTTTAATTCTTGCATTTCTGTAGGTGCCAAACGGTAAGGTGCTTTGGCAATTGGTGTCGTTCCTGGTAGCAGGTGAATTCTGAATTCAACTTCTCTGTCTGGAGGTAGTCCTGGTAGTTCTTCTGGAAATACATCTGAAAACTGAGATACTACTGGAATGTCTTTTAAATCCTTTCCTTTAGTGTTAGTGATTATAGAAATCAAATACACTATAGAACATTTCCTTATATAACCTGCAGTTTTCATCACAGAGATAAATTTTGTGGATCTATTTGGTTTATCTCCTTTAATTGTGATCATTTTACCTATTGGTGCATTTATTTGAATTGACTTTTGATCACATAAAATATTGGCTCTATTGGCTATTAACCAATCCATTCCTAAAACAACATCAAATCCTGCCAGATTCATAGGATAAAGATTTGCAACAAATTTCTGATTTAAAATTTCTATTCTTGCTCCCTGCAAGATTTCAGAAATTCTAACGGTTTCTCCATTAGCTGTTTCTACTAGACATTCTACTGGTAGTTTAGTTAATGACTGATTTAGAAATTTGCAAAATGATGTATTAATAAAACTTTAATTCGCACCAGAGTCAAATAATACTTTAGCAAAGACATCATTTACTAAAAACGTAACAGCTATGACATCTGGAATCATCTTGGCTTCATCTGCCGTTAGAACAAATGCTCTAGCATTTTTGGTATTCTTGTTGTTTGTAGCTAGAGTTAATTTTGGGCAATTTGGCCTGATATGACCTTTTTCTCCACAGTTGTAGCATAATCCATTACTGGATTTCTTCCTGCAATTTTCTTCCTTGTGTCCTGGCATCTTGCAATAATTGCAGAGAGTGGAGCATTTTCCCGAATGTTTTTTCTTGCAGACCTTGCAATATGGTGCAGATGTAGAACCCATATTCCTACGATTGTAATTTCCAGAACGAAATTCTTGAGTAAGCCTTTGGGTTAGGTTCCTCCTCTGATCTTCTTCTCTAGTACGGATTAATTCATCTGTCAAGGTATTGGCTAGTTCTACAGTTTCTTCTATAGTTTGAGGTCTAGCTGCCTTGACTACATGTCTAATCTCTCCAATTAATCCCCAGATATAGCGGGAGATTAATACTGGTTCTGGTGAAGCAAGGGTTGGCACTATCCTAGCATATTCAAAGAATAACTTAGTGTACCCCTTACTATCCACACCAGTCATCCTAAGGTTTAGGAATTTGTTTGCTATCTGTTCCTTTTCATTAGGAGGACATAATTTTATTTCTACCATATTCCTAAATTCTTCCCAATCCATACTATAAACTTTATCACTTCCTCTAGACTGAATGATAGTGTTCCACCATTCTAACGCTGAATTCTTGAATAACTTAGAAGCAAACATGATTTTGTCTTTTTCCGCACATTTACTTATTTTTAGAACAGCCTCAGTCCTTTCTATCCAGCGTAGGGCTGCAATAGGTTCTTCATTGCCCGAGAATTCTATTGGTTTACAGGACCATAATTCCTTGTAAGAACAACCATGAGGCATGGTTCTTCTTCTTTTGGGAATAGGCAATTGAAGTATAGGTCCATTGTTCACGCTGTTTTCAGGTTCGATCGGTCGCTTACTGCTATGTTTACTTTTATTATTCGCTTCTTGAATAGTTTGAATAATAAATGGCATGGCATCTATGATTCCTTATGCCACTATATGTTGAACAACACTATTATCCATTTGGTTTTCGTTGTTATGGATGCTTGGATTCTCATTAACCACGTTAATGTTACTCTGGTTATCATTATTCAGATTTCCTTGATTTCCTTCGTCGGCCATCTGAATTTTAAACATTTACCCCATATTAATATCACAAGAATATAAGTAATATAGTTAATCACATGACACGCAATTTAACCAAAATCATCGATCATTGCGACTTATAGTCTATTTCCATATACTATGTGTCTATTACACACTAGTACTGAAATAAAATTACAATACCAACAGAATTGAATCACACTAATAGTAATATGCATCCGTACACACATATTTTATTTTATTTTATTTTATTATTATTACTACCATTTCCTCCATTCTTACATTCACGGATATGGATTTATCCAAAAATCCATATTGCATTCATCGTATTTCCATACGAGACGCTCTCTCACCTGACTCATTCTCTCACTGCTTTCTAAAATTTCCTCCCCGAAAGTCCTAAGTTCTTGGACGTTTTCTGCACTCATTGGGAGTGCAGGTTCTAGGACTGGGTTTGGAATCTGGGGTGCTGGTTCTTGATATGGGGGTGAAAGTTCCTGAAATTGGTAAGGATCCTCTAAGATCTCCCTAATATAATCATCTTGGTAATAGGGATCTAAAGGGTCCATACCTGGGTAGGCTTCTATGTTCTGTATGGGGTTGTCTTCCGGAATTGGGTAATGTTGCACAAAGTCCCTATTATTGTCCCACCAGGGGTCGTAATTTGGGTCTAGTGGGTTTGGTGCAGATACCCTAGGGATATCTTCTGGGTTAAAGTCATACATCTCCACTTGGTTGTCAGGATTTTCTATCTCCATGGGTTGTTCTGGGTTTTGTGGTTGTGGAGCTACTAATTGTTCCAGACTCGGGTCAGCAGCAGTTGTAGCTAGGATATGGAAATTAGCTAGGCTTCTACTAAGCATATCCTGTGTATGGGCATCTGTCTCTCGCTTAGCAGCTGCTAGAACTCTTTGCTGTTGCAACTTTCGCATTCTTTTCCTACGAGCAAAAGCTTCCTTACTGAACCATCCTCTCCTTTTGTGAGGGAATGGCTCTTCCGACTGAGCTCTAAAGGTAAACATTCCTTCTTCCTGATCAGCAGTATACCCAGAGAGGGCAGGCTATGATGAAGTACCTTCACTCTTAGGTGAATCAGACAACTGACGACTCATGTCTGAGGGTCCTTGATCACTCATACTGTAAACTAACAAATAGTCAAATAACACATAACAAATAAATACAGTTATGTACATATTTCCGTTATTTCCTAACACAAAATTTTAAAACTTAAGTGTCAGCAGAACACTTCTTTGGCTCAGACCAGTGGCTAGGCTCTGATACCACCTTCTGTCGCAACCCCCGATCCCTGATTCCCGGGAACGGGCGGACGCGAGCCAGTTTCGGTGGTATCGTGGTATTTGTCTAATTTGGCAGCGGGAATTTTTATCAGGACCGTAGTTAGGAAATGTTTATCAGAGTAAAACCACCATATTTGATATTAATAATCACATGGGTAAAACCCAAGTTTCTTATTACGATACATTCATAGGGATAAACCCTATTTTATTGAATTTAAAACATCATCTTTTAGGTAACTTTTATAGCCACATTTTTCCCAAGCCTTCAGTGCTCTCCAGCTGGCTTTTTACTAATTGGATGTCACATTTTGTTACCTGAAACATGTTTTAAAAACATTTGTCAGCGGAAATACTGGTGAGTGAATCCTAGTTTAATCAAGAAACATTTTATTAATTAAGACAGTATTGAGAGCGATTACATTGTTTATTTCTACACAATTACTCCATTTAGTACTGTCAATCCACTGACTTGTGGGTCATATTACACATTGGCTAACTCATTGTCCAATGGTAACGTATTGACATCCACGACTTACTACTCACAATGTAGTAAATTTTGTATACAAAACCCCAACATACCGGCAGTAATTGAAGAACTACAAAGACTCAATCACCGCTTAATCGTATTGTAAAACAATTAAGGTTTTGTAAAACATTCCAAATAGATTAACAAAAAGAGGATAAACTCACTTTGCTATCTTAGACTTCGTGTAAGGGTTTCCTGGATGTAATCTATAATTTATACAAATGTACATTGGTTAGTACCATAACCCTTTGAAAATCTTAATGATACCCTCCCCGAGACGGCATTCCAACAACTACGTCGTGCAGAACCACGACAGTTATTACGGAACCCTAAATCAATCGGGCAGCGTATCTACTATGAAACCGGGGTTATAATACTTACAACGGAGCAGAACCTCGCTAATTAGGGGTATAATACCCGACTATAATGCTTATAACTTCAGAAATTCGAGATTGAAAGAAAGAAATGAACGACGGAAAGTGAAACCCGATGGCCTGCTTATATAGTTGCAAAACCTGACTCTCACGCGGCCCGCGTAAAGGTAAGCTAAGGCTTACGCGGCCCGCGTCAACATATGGTCAACGCGTAGCTTAGCTGGGTCAGCATGTAGGTCCGCCACGATGTCGACACGTGTCAGCTCAGGGCTGCGCCACCATTCATGACTCTCGCGGCCCGCGTTAACTTAAACGAGGTCTTACGCGACCCGCTTGAACTAAAGAAATCAAACAGAATCAGGTATCCACCTTGATACCGCCCGCGTAAATGGTTGGGGTGGGTCTACGCAGCCCGCCTCAGCTTAATATTTCTTGTTTTTAATTTATTTTAAATACTATAACTAAATTGGGGCTCGGTTTTCACATATGGGTTGAAATAAAAGGCATATAAGGGTAATTTAAAATATACTAGGGTGTCGGTTTTACCGAGGGTTGTTACATGTAGCCAGGACACAACTTGTAGCAAAGGAGATGTTGCTAGGTAAGAGACTCTTGATTGGGCTTTGGTGAAAGTTGTTGAGGCAGGTGATCGTGTGATCATAGTTAATGTTTGTTGAATGTTAAGTTGTATTCAAATTCTATTGCTTTTTTTCAAAGTAAAGATTTTAACTTTGTTAGTGTATTCGTTTGATGTTTTACAACTTCTGTATTGAAGTTTGATAAACACATTTCCAACAGATAGAACATTCGGCAAAGTAAAATAGTAGTTCTCGCTTTTTATAATGAAAGGTAGTGACTACTTTTGATTATTTGTTTAGGCTAATTATTTGTGTAGTTGTAAATCAGCGATCAAATGCATCAACATGCAAGATTTGTGAGAATAATTCATGACTAATTTGATATTAATTAATCAAAAGAAAAACTAAACTAAAAATTACAATATCTATACACCTATCTATACTTTCTATTAAAATATGGTATGCATGAATTTCTAAAAACCACCTGTGTTTGCACACGAGTATCACTACTAGTAAAATTAAAATGTTGTTTTCTTCATCAATTTCTTTTGAAAATATGGTATGTTGATGTTGGGTAAAATTTTTTAAACTATTTTAAGAAGGTAACCACTAAATTTCTTATATGAGTACTTTGAGCCTGAATGATAATTTTATTGCATTAGATGTCTTAGAGATACTAAGATTGGCTAAGATATATCTTTAGGATTTTAAATTTGAAAAAAGAGATGGTCTTAAGCATGAGCTCGACAGCTAAAGTACTAACATGAGAGGTAAATAAAGTGTTTGGCAATGTGAATATCTAATCCTACAAAAAAAATTGTGGAAACAAAGAAACATGTCAGATCTCCATTGGTTTATCATTTATTGAAATTTGCACTAGTTTAACGATTGCAATAAAAAGTGTTTCAGAGTTGTTATTCTTCAGTGAAGCATGTGAAGACGGATTCGCGTAATCGAATCAGTGATGAGTTGCGTAATTTTTGTGATTGATGATGTTATAGATCGTTTTCAATAAGTGAATGCACATTAAGGAACAACCAACCTGTGTTCTTTTTAATATTTCAAATGAATTTGTATTTTTAATATGTGTTTTTCCAAGGACAATGTACTTTATTACTATTTTTAGGTTTTATTGTGACTCAATCCGACCCGAAAACTTTAACGACATGTTATAAATATGAGTATATGAAAAAAAATTTGACACTGTAGAAAAAAAAAACCAAGTTTAACGGGATTCAACTTCCTATCTCCGTTTTTGTTATTTTAGCCATGGAGGCCCTTAATGTCATTATGGTTAAAGCAGCTGAATCGGGCCTGTTTAGGGATTCAACTTCCAAACAACGGCCCTATCATTTCCCACTTGTTCTATGCAGGCGATGTAGTTTTTGCACATGACGGGAACTTGGAACAAGCCTTGAACCTGACACGTATAATGCAGTGCTTTTAGGGTAGAGTCCGGTGAAAAGCATGGTATATGGTGTAGGCTTAAATGAACAGGATTTAGCAAATTTAGCTTCGGCTCTACATTGCAATCCCGCTTTTATGCTGTTTAAATATATTTGGGGATGATGGTCGGTGTAAACATGAATAGGGTAGCGAGTTGGAACCCGTTAGTGGACTGATTCAATTCGAGGCTTACAAGATGGACCTTTTTCCGGCGCCAATGAACCATTCTCTCTCCTTGTCACCGCCATTGCAGCAATCTTACGAATCGATAACACCCTCTCAGTCCCTCTAGAATGTTATCAACTTTAATTTGGTGATCTTGATTTTTATAAACTGGTTTTTTTTAAAAAGACATGTTGGTGATTTCACATTGAGTTTGTTTTTATTTAAGTCTATAATTACATGTGAATAAATAAACCCTTGTAGGAATTGAGGATCTTGTTTGTCAACAATAGGGTTTTTAAAGTTATACTAGTAAAAGGGTTATTTATAGGAATCTGGAATTTAAAGCAAAAGGAGGGAAAGATTAATTAAAATAATAAAAGCAAGCATGTGTTGATGAAAATGGCATATGTGCAGTTTGATTCTTTTCCAATAATGGAAGTGTTTAAAGTGATCAGTTGGCTCTGCTGCCATGTAACTTTCATTGTCTTCCTCGAAAAGATCATTAGCTCGCATTCAGCGGTGGATCTCTGTAAAATTTACACTTTGAAGCGTAAACTGGGGTCCGGGGCCCGTCGGACCCCAACTAAGATCCGCCCATGCCCGCGTTAGTGTTTCGGTTCACTGCAAGAAACCTTTGTCTTGATATGTAAACAACCGTTATAATTACTCCTTGCTTTTAATAGAAAGTGTTGGAAATTTTAGTGAAAATGGGTTTTTCACTAAATATTTTGGACATCAATAATATTTATATATGTGTTGTATAAATAATTATTTATGGTTTGTGTTCAAACTATGTCCAAATAGAGCTAAGATGAATGAGATATCGAAGCTTGAAGTTGTATGTTTGGAACAAACAAAGATGAATAAAATGGATTAGTTTGTCAACTTGTCCCACATAGGTGGGATGACAAAACTCAAAGTGGTATATAAGGAGGAGCACTTCTTGTAAATTGTTTCCTTAAAGGCAAACACTAGTGGGACCATAGGGTGCGCTGCACCCGCACATATGCGCGCGAGTATGGATGGCGCATGACCAGGTGGCGTCCTGGTATGCGTAGTGGCATCCGTGTGGCGCACGACTCCACATCTCATATGCGCGCATAACATGAGCTATAGGCCAAATGTGGTGCACTTTGAACTTCGTACACCGCTTTTATATTTTTGCCCATGAGCGTGTGGTCAGATACATGGCGGGTCCGCTTATGGCGCACCTTGGATGGCGTAGGCTCATAGCACAAGTTCGTTATGCGTCTGTCATTGGCTACGGCGGAAGCGCAGTATGCGCACGAGGTCCTTATGTGTGGGTTTGCTTATGGGGCACCCAAGGATGGCGTGAGGTATCCCGTTGATATGCGCGCTCCTTGGGGGAATGTCATTAGTCATGGCGGATGGTACATGGCGCAACATGTGGTGGGCGTCTCACGTGTGGCGCGAAGACTGCGGAGCACACGGCCTGCTTGCGGGCGAGTCACACTCAGTCAACCCAGTCTCCGTCAATTACAGGAAAGCTTTGACTACCACTTAAATTCATTAAAATGATATTAAACCTTGTTTATTATAGAATTAATTGTCTAATTCATGACGATAATAAACACGGTTTAATGGCTTCTTTATGTGTGTGGTTATAAGAAGAGAATGTTGGGTCATTCTAGAGATCATCGAAAAGATGTAGAAATACACACATGAAAGAACGTTTGTTCCATAGAAATTTAGAGAAGAGTATTCTCTAAATTGTCTTTTTATTCAACTCAGTATTTTCCTACAATATAAAGAACACCAACTTATACCCGGTGTAATCTCGGGCGCGAGTGCCATCTCCGGCAGTACACATACTGTTCCGGTTGTTGTACCCTGGGAGACAGACCGTCTGAGAGGAGGCGCGGAATCTGTTTTAAGGGAAGCGTGTTGAACACGTGCCTCAACCAAAAATCTTCAACGACAGTTTGTTCATTCTTGCAGCGGAGGTTTACTAAAGGGTGCGGTAGAAGTTCTTCCAAAGATGTTGGCTTGAATCAAGATTGGTACAATTATTGTGTATTTTATTTTCGTTCATTTGGTTTATGTAACCGGTATTGTACTTGATGAATTTCCCATAAATAACGAGAGTCTCGTTATTATTTATTTTATTAATATTTTAATAAAAAGTGAACCTAGTTCCTACAATCTTAAAACAGACTTTCGTGAAGATTGTTGCTACAATCTTAAATCCCTTCTCTACGAGGATTTAGGTTCACGAAAGTTAAAATATTTAATGCGATTTTTGTTAAAATCTTGTAAATATTTTTTGGGGAAATATTTATTTAGTACAATGAGTCGGATTAATTTTATGATTGGAGTACAATCTTTAATCCGAATACCGGGTTGCAAAACGAACGTTTTGATTCAAGTTTTACAGTTCATGGTGTTTTGTTCGTGTTTAGATAAAACCGAACATATACAAAATAGTATGTATTTCAATAGGTTTTTGAAATACTAAATTTTCTAATGAGCGTATTAGAAAATTTTATTTTGTAACCCCTTACAAGTGTTTTGTAACATTTAATATATTCTTAATTAGCTTTTAGTAACCATAATTGATATTTAATGTTGGTTTTAAAAGTCTTGAAATATATTTATTTTCTAATAAGCATATTAGAAAGTAATTATTTTATAAAATAACAAGTTTTAATATTTTCTAACGAGCGTGTTAGAAACGTTGTTGAAAGAATAACAACATTAAAACTTTTTATATCTCTAAACGAGCGTGTCAGAAACGATTTAGCAACTTTGTCAATTGTTTATTTCTAACAAGCGGGTTAGAAAAACGTTTATTTTATATAAGCCAAAAATGGCTTATGGCAATAAATAATCGTTTAATTTTCTAATGGGCGTATTAGAATTAGTTTATCTTATAACCAACTATTTTAACGATTTCCAATCGTTAATTTCTAACGAGCGGGTTAGAACCGGGTTAACTATGAAAAACTAATTAAGATGATTTGTAATCGGTTTATATATTTTCTAACGAGCGTGTTAGAAAAGATTTGTGTTCATTTCTAACGAGCGTGTTAGAAAACGTTCATTTAAACCAAAATTGAATAATTGTATTCGTTTTATTTCTAACGAGCGCGTTAGAACCGGTTTACTTTATAAAAACCGAATATTTTGAATGTTTGTTCAACATTTAAATTCTAATTAGCATATTAGAATTGGTTATCATACAAACCACTCTTTTTAACGATTGATAATCGTTATTAACAGCGGTTACAAATGCTTGGAATATGATAAACCATTTATTAAAACGATGTGAATTCGTTTTATTTTCAAACGAGCGAGTTTGAAATTGTTTATTTATTAAACTATTATAAGGTTTATTGTCTTGATTTGTAATCAAAACATAAATATATAGTTTAATATTAAAACACTTGCAAAAAGATAAATGTTTTGAACTAATAAAACATGTCTTTGCGAATTACAAGTGATTCGATACTTCCACGAGAAGTATAACGTCTTGAACCATATAATAGTCTTGGAGAGACTATTTTATGAAAAACAACTCGATGTTGTTATAGACATAATAAGTTGCATAACTACTTGCGAGTAGTTAATTGTAAACAACTTTATACTTTAGACAACTTGTGATTATTCAAGTTTTAGAGTTCCAAGATGAGGGAGTACCTCAAAACATGACACTGAACGAAATAATTGCGTTTATTTCGGTAAAAAGTGTTGAAGATAATAACACTTTGGCTTTTGATGTTTAGATATCATTGGTGTATTCGTTATTTTGGACTACAAATAAGTTGTCAAAAGGATACACATTTTGATATAAAGTGTAAAAAGTAATTTACACAAATACAACGAGCGGGTTGTGATCATGACTTATGTAATAAGTCACAAATCAAACATCAAATGCATAACGGCGTCGTGAGAAACGTGGTGTATGGTTTGACTTGGAATACACGAAAACAACATATGTCATCTAATGTTGAGAGCATCAACATGGAAATGCACATGTTAGTTTTCAAAGAATATAACATATGAAAGAAATATATGTTATTATTGTAAATGTTTTAATAAATTTAGGAAATTTATTAATGGAAATTTACAATAGTGATGGACTTGTAGATGCTTCTACCACCATCAATGTTGTTTAAACTATGTGGAGGCATGGTCCTTAATTTGGGAGAGTATCCCAATACATGGTATTAATGAAACAACAACGTAAATGTATATATCACTATAGGCATACGTGAATGCTTTGTTGTTGAGAGTCAATCTAATTGGCTATATCTCAAGACTCAAGTGATTTTATACAAAGATCTTTCATCAAAGTAACTTGGATTAAGACTTATGTTTAAGTCTTTGGGAAGTCTATGGTGAAGCCTTGGAGATAAAAAGGCAAACGAGTTATGATCCTAATGGATGAAGTTAACTATGGTTTTGAGGCCTTCCTAAAACCGATGATTTTGGAATGGTGAAATAAAATTTTATTATTGTGTCTAAACTAAGAAACGAATGTTCGGAAGAGATAGTGCGTTATCTCTTAAGGCTGTGAAGAATCAGAATGATGCATCTTCTGTTCACATGCTAGAGTATTGTGGTCTAAAGCATGCTAGACTAATACTTGTTAATTTATATGCTCGACGGAGATTAAATTAGCTTTAAACATTCAAAATATGTGATGACACAAGAACGAATTTTGTGCTAAACAAAACTATAAATATAACTTCATTAAAATGCAAGCAATGTGGGGGGAGGAGGCCATTTAAGAAACAAACCCTTTAGGGTATGTGGAAATGGTAGTTGAGAAGTTTTCTCAAACTCGAAATGAAAGGGAGAACCTTTCATCACCCCATTTGGATGTTATCCAATTACACTTAAATGTGGGGGTGACTTGCATTTGAATGTGGAAATGGGAGTTGAGATGTTTTCTCAAACTCGAAATGAAAGGGAGAACCTTTCATCGCCCCATTTGGATGCTATCCAATTACACTTAAATGTGGGGGTGACTTGCATATATTGCAAACGCTTGACCAAGTGGAGTACACAATGGTTATATGGAGTCAATCGAGTAGATTGGACTCGAATGCCAATTGGTTAGATTCAAAATCTAGTAAGATGTCAGTCATGACACACCAAAGGCATGGTGAAAACGTGTTTGGCCATGAATTAAGTTTCATGTCATTCTAAGACAAGGTACATAACTGGATCCAGGTTGAGATCACAAGTTATAAGTCTTATGAATCGACTAAAAGGCAAAGGTGACTAGCGAGTCAAGAACACGTTAGAACAACTGATCTCAATTTAAATTATCGTTGGTGACTTAGCGAAGTCAAAGATAATTTTGGATCCAACAACCAGTGGGTTGATAAGAGATCAGGTTGTGGAATGGGACTAAAGCCATGGAAAATGGGACATGAGGGAAACCTAACCTAGTTGACTGGAGATCCCAAGATCTAGGTTCAATAGGCCAACTTAATCATGAACCGAAGGGTAGTCACTGTGGGGGTGTAGCTAATATATATGTTTATATATAAGCTAGTTTATATGTTTCATATATCCCCCTAAAACTATAAAAGGGTGTTTAAATACGTCCTAGTCCATTCCTATAATATTCAGTGACATTGTTGTGAGGTTAAGCATAATATGTGGTTTTCTGATTTGTGTAAATCATAGTAAACCATAATGCTTTTAATGATTTAAAGGGAAATCACCTATGTTGGAGAGAAGTGTGGTCGCTTCGAATGGAATTAGGGCATAATTCCTAGAGCTCCCGCAGAACCAGGAAAGTGCTCCATGACCATTATAGGACACGATAGTGAGGGGATGGCCCGGCTAGGGAAAGTATTGTGTGAATGTATATTGTCGTTTACACAAATGGGGGGTTGTTCAAGGACATCACGTCTACAAAACCCTAGTAGACTAAGTATGCTTCACAAAGGAAGGTTCAAAGGCAAAACCTACCTATCCTGCAATACTCGACTGTCGAGGTTTCTTCGGGGAATTTTGTGTGTTTATTGATCTCCATTCATGTGGGGGATTGTTGGAAATTTTAGTGAAAATGGGTTTTTCACTAAATATTTTGGACATCAATAATATTTATATATGTGTTGTATAAATAATTATTTATGGTTTGTGTTCAAACTATGTCCAAATAGAGCTAAGATGAATGAGATATCGAAGCTTGAAGTTGTATGTTTGGAACAAACAAAGATGAATAAAATGGATTAGTTTGTCAACTTGTCCCACATAGGTGGGATGACAAAACTCAAAGTGGTATATAAGGAGGAGCACTTCTTGTAAATTGTTTCCTTAAAGGCAAACACTAGTGGGACCATAGGGTGCGCTGCACCCGCACATATGCGCGCGAGTATGGATGGCGCATGACCAGGTGGCGTCCTGGTATGCGTAGTGGCATCCGTGTGGCGCGCGACTCCACATCTCATATGCGCGCATAACATGAGCTATAGGCCAAATGTGGTGCACTTTGAACTTCGTACACCGCTTTTATATTTTTGCCCATGAGCGTGTGGTCAGATACATGGCGGGTCCGCTTATGGCGCACCTTGGATGGCGTAGGCTCATAGCACAAGTTCGTTATGCGTCTGTCATTGGCTACGGCGGAAGCACAGTATGCGCACGAGGTCCTTATGTGTGGGTTTGCTTATGGGGCACCCAAGGATGGCGTGAGGTATCCCGTTGATATGCGCGCTCCTTGGGGGAATGTCATTAGTCATGGCGGATGGTACATGGCGCAACATGTGGTGGGCGTCTCACGTGTGGCGCGAAGACTGCGGAGCACACGGCCTGCTTGCGGGCGGGTCACACTCAGTCAACCCAGTCTCCGTCAATTACAGGAAAGCTTTGACTACCACTTAAATTCATTAAAATGATATTAAACCTTGTTTATTATAGAATTAATTGTCTAATTCATGACGATAATAAACACGGTTTAATGGCTTCTTTATGTGTGTGGTTATAAGAAGAGAATGTTGGGTCATTCTAGAGATCATCGAAAAGATGGAGAAATACACACACATGAAAGAACGTTTGTTCCATAGAAATTTAGAGAAGAGTATTCTCTAAATTGTCTTTTTATTCAACTCAGTATTTTCCTACAATATAAAGAACACCAACTTATACCCGGTGTAATCTCGGGCGCGAGTGCCATCTCCGGCAGTACACATACTGTTCCGGTTGTTGTACCCTGGGAGACAGACCGTCTGAGAGGAGGCGCGGAATCTGTTTTAAGGGAAGCGTGTTGAACACGTGCCTCAACCAAAAATCTTCAACGACAGTTTGTTCATTCTTGCAGCGGAGGTTTACTAAAGGGTGCGGTAGAAGTTCTTCCAAAGATGATTGGTACAATTATTGTGTATTTTATTTTCGTTCATTTGGTTTATGTAACCGGTATTGTACTTGATGAATTTCCCATAAATAACGAGAGTCTCGTTATTATTTATTTTATTAATATTTTAATAAAAAGTGAACCTAGTTCCTACAGAAAGGGGTCGAGATAATGTACAATAATTCAACATTTATTATACACGAATTACAGTTATTGAATTTTGAAATAACAATTGCAGCTAAGAAAGTAAGCATAGGCCATGCAATCTTTGGTTCTAATGCGGAATTCACAACAAATATAACTATATAAACGACAACACAACTTTTTAATCTAACTTGTATCAATCTAAGCTTTTGGCTTATTAAATTGGATGTGTATAGAATGACCAGCACCTGGGCTGTTCCCAGGTTTTGTGGGTTTGAAGGCATCAGCAACTGCTTTTGA
>JARYGA010014411.1:15000-16826 GCA_030545235.1 Helianthus tuberosus
GCAGATTCCACCCGCTTGAACTAGCAATTGCGGGCTGGCTGTGCTGCCGGAACGTTACCTTAAAGCAAGCATCCTTGTGCCATCATCTCGTCCAGACAATAATACCCAACATGGCTGACAAGCTCAACCGACTTTACCCATAGGCACGCTTGCCTGAATACCTATGGGGCCATGCAGGAACTACGTGGGTCGCTGATACATATCGGGCGTGCCCAATTCCACAGCAAGCAAGCAAGCAACACCCCTATAGGCAGATTCCACCCGCTTGAACTAGCAATTGCGGGCTGGCTGTGCTGCCTGAACGTTACCTTAAAGCAAGCATGCGTGTGCCATCATCTAGTCCAAACAATAGTACCCAACATGGCTGACAAGCTCAACCGACCTTCCCCATAGGCACGCTTGCCTGAATGCCTATGGGGGTGCCAAACTACCGAAGTGGGGCTCAGCATGCGTTTGACACCTCTTTCCTCTCCCTTGGGCACTCTTGGGGTAAAGACAACCGTCTCAACTAGCTCACAATGCATGTGCTTGCCTTGGCCTTGGCTTGGCCTTGGCATGCCTTCCTAGCACATGCTTGTCCTTGGCATGCCATCCCAGCACACACCAAGGCATGCCATCCCAGCACATGCCTTGGCATGCCATCCCAGCACATGCCTCTCTACCCCAAGAGTACTACCACCCCCCTATATATACATTCTGCACAAAAAGTAAAGTGACAGGAACAGACATTAATTTTTTGAGAAATCATAATTTTTGAAGGCAAGCACGTGGTCAGCCACGCTTTCAGGTCGTCGTGCGGGAACAAGGGCAGCGTGCTAGGCAACATGCCATGATGTGGGGCGCTTCCAAGGCAGCATGGCTTGTTTACTAGGCAACATGCTGAAATGTGTGGGCATCGATCGATTAACTAGGTAACGTCGTTGTTGCTTGTAGGCATCGTGTGGGGCATTTACAAGGCACCGGGCATGATTTATAGGCAACGGGGCTTGGGGACACCGACGCCTTGCTTGTATAGGCTTTAAACCTCGTGTCTCGTGTGCTTCTATCTTGCCCTTGCTTGGGCACAGGGGTTGCTCAAGCCCCTAGTCTCCCCTATATATACATTTTGCACAAAAAGTAAAGTGACAGGAACAGACATTAATTTTTCGAGGAATCATAATTTCCGAGGTTTGCTGGGCGTCGAGGCAACGTGGGCAGGCAACGTGGGGGGGGAGGGGCGCTTGGTGGGGGGGAGGGAGGGGAGAGGGGCGCTTGTTCTCGGTCATCGTTGGGGCATTTGGGCTGTTATGCGCGCGCCACCAGCCTCCTTTGGCTTGGGCGCTCACCTTGCTTGCCCGGGCATGGGCTGCTCAACACCTACCCCTCCCCTATATATACATTTTGCACAAAAAGCTAAGTGACAGGAACAGACATTAAATTTTTGAGGAATCATAATTTTTCAAAACCCCATCAAACGACGTCGGATTGGCATGAAATTTTGCGTGAGACCTCGGTAACGTGTTTTAAGGGGTTTGGATGAAAAAAATTCAGTTTTCGGGTCCCGAGGGCCCGTTGGCCCGGCTCGGTCGGCCCGTGACGCTTGTTTGGCGTGGGTTGTCCGTAACCCCATGAAAGAACGTCGGATCGTCCCGAAACTTTACGTGGCTGTTGTAGGGCCCAAGTAGGGTCGTTTCGGGTCACGGGCCGGTTTGATCGGGTCAAAACGTTGACTGGGCTCGGGTCGGGACCGAGCGCCCGTGTGGTTCAACCATAACCGTATCAAACGAGGTCGGAACGGCACCAAACTTCATGTGAGCCATCGGGACAAGTTGACGGTGGTCTTGGGA
>JARYGA010014412.1:0-28040 GCA_030545235.1 Helianthus tuberosus
ATTCAGGCTTAGAGACTGAGGGAGGATCTGTCTTAGAGACTGAGGGAGGATCAGTCTTAGAGACTGAGGGAGGATTAGTCTTAGAGACCAGGGAATTAGACTTAGAGACTAGGAAAAATTGAGTCTGAGAGACTAGGGAAATTGAGTCTGAGAGACTAGAGAAATTGAGTCTGAGAGACTGGGAGGCTTAGTCTGAGAGACTAGGAAGGATAGTAGGTTTCATGAAGAATAATGTGAATACATGACTACATGACAAATTTGTCACACCCCCAAAATCCACCCTGCGGAGTACCACCGCTTGGAGGCGTGACGTGACCAGGATCGAGCCACCAATCATATTGAACATCGTAATTAAGTAAATAAGACCAACCACAATACGATTGGTGACCAAAGCTAGTTAACCATGTTTAGTTTAAACAGCGGAAGCATAAAAGTAAATCCAAAAGCATAAGTCCATAGTTTATAAGTTAAAGTTCAAAACACAAGTTTAATAAGTTCATAAGGATTTAAATAATAAGCACGGAACATAACAGTCCGTACATCACAACGACTCCTTCCTCGTGCAAGCTCCAAGCATTTAGCGACCTGTAAGGCATGTAACAACGAGTCAACAACAAAGTTGAGTGAGTTCACGTTTGGTTGTTTAGTTTTAAGTTGTTTCTGAAAAACGTGGTTTGACTTTCGTTGGCTTAATTGCCGTGGGGGTTACCCCGTAGTTGAAAGTATGTTTAACCAGTTCCTTTTTTTTATTACCCAAACCATAACCATAATCAGTGGGGGCTTTCCCCATTTGAACTACTAGACGGTATGATATCGACTACTACGCAAATATGTTGTGCCCTATATCAGCGTCTATCATCACTGATAATCTGACATAGTCCATTAGTACACGCCCGTCCGACCGGCACGGTGTGAGGTTTGTTAAACCTAATAGCGCTATTAACTAATAACCCGCTCGCCATTGGCCTCGGCGATTAAGTCGATATAATGAAGAGGGACTTATTGATAGAGTTTTGTCTAGCTAGTTTTTAAGGTTGTTGTCCTACACCAGGAGGACGAACGTACGTATTCTGCTCCAGGAGAATTCGTAGGATTAATAATGGCATCCAATCTATGGAGGATGGCCGTACATATCCTACCCAAGGAGGATATGTAGATTTCGTTTTAAATTCTTTAACCCATTCCCAAACCACCGGGAATCCCATGCCTTGTAGAAAGTGTGAACTCACCTCGGTTTGCTTGGTTAGATTCTCAAATATAGCTAACAGTCAAGGTCGGTCAATCACGTCCTAATATGATTACCAGTTAGTCATTTAGTGATTTTTAAATAGAGCACAAAGTTCCTACACGTATCTATCACGTAGCATGCATTACTTTAACTGTTTATGCACCTATATACTTCCCATCTATTCCCCACTCATAAACAAACATACGATAATGCACATAACACTTATAACATGTTAGATCATTCACAGATAGCATACTCGACATTTAGACACGCAAATTACAACTTATGTCATTTCAGCATTAATATTCAAAACCGGCTGTTTTCGGACATTTTAATAAAATAGTTAACTTATTCCAAAAATTGCCAAATTTTTACAGAATGTCTTAAACGTTCCAAATTTTATTGTGTAAAAATATCGGGGTCCAGTTCATTACCAATATTTTATAAAAATTCATTTTCTGGACTGAACTCAGATTTATATTTTTCTGACCACAGTCCACGGAATAATTTATTTAAAATTCATCGAGAGTCCGATTTATGAAATTCCAGTGAGAGAGTTACAAATACATCGGTGTTCATCTACAGTATAAATTTTATGATCTGACTCTATACAGAAATCAAGTTATGACTAAAAATATGACTCTCATTTACTGCTGTAAAAATGCAGCTTTAGCTGCTGTTACATAATGGCACTTTAAAAATAGTAAACGAAGTCCAAAAATTATGATTCCGGTGCCATTAGAACCATATTTCATAATGACACGTTGTAGACTTAAGAAAATCAGTTTTTGGTTTAGTTATGACCTGTTTACAGCCAGTTAAAGTCGGCTGAAATTGCAAATCCGCAAGCTGTTCATAGTATAAGTGCCATTAAAAAGTGCACATACGATTACCATTCATTCTAATACGATTAACATCAGGCTCTAAGTCATTTACAGCAGGTTTTTGTTCATTTATATCAGATTTAACATGTATTCATCATCTTTTAACACTACCTCATCTCTTTATCCAACCTTCATCCTTTATGTTCAAGATTAGTTTAAGTTCTTTAGAGTTCTTATGCTTTTGATCTTTAAACACTATTAACCACTTAAATAACAAGTAAAACACAAGGATCTAAGTGCTTACCACTAGCACAAAGCTAGGAGAGTACAAGTGTAGAAAAGTGGCGGTTAATAGCGAATGGAGAAGGTCCTTCAACTTCCGAGTGCACGAAGCTTCGTTGTTGATCCTATTACACCTTGTATGTATGAGAAATGGCTAGAAGGAAGCTTGATGGTGGTGATATGGTGGTGGTGTGGTGGAGCCGTGAGGTGTAGGAAGAGGGGAAAGGGTTGTTGCTTGAAGTGTGTTGATGAAAGAGAATGAATGTCCAATAGTCCTATTTATAAGCTAAACTTTCTTATTATCCAACAAGTAATATGCCTACTAGATGCTTAATAAGAACAATAAAATAATTAAGAAATTGGTGGTGTGGGTCACTACAAGGTGACCGTCATTTTGAGGGTGGGTACATGGGGTTGGGATTTAATTATTCTAGTTACTATTTAGTTAGGAAACAATTTGAATTATTTAGTGGTTTATGGTGGGTTATTAAATATATAGTGTGTTAGGGTGTTCGGGGACCCTAACTAGCTGAGAAAAATAAAAACAATGGGTTTGACAATATTTTTATGTTCCGGGTAAAGTCCGGTTGTTCGGTTCGATACTGTTCTGTTAAACTGCTTAATTAATCCGTAAAGCGTCGTTTATATATATTTTTGTAACGTTTTTAATTTTCAACACTCAGGAAAGCATACCGGACTATTTAGTAATTTTTCTGTACACTACTAGTATGTTAACAAGCACATGTAATTATAACACAGTAATCAGAGAGCAGTTAAATGATTCAGCACAGTCATCAAGTACTTTAATTAGCAATAATAGATTGTACGGTTACATGTAAATTTGAGGGTTGTCACATTCTCCCCCTGTTAAGAGAATTTCGTCCCAAAATTTAGCGCGTGGTTACTGAGGAAGCTAGTTAAGTTGCGTTGGTTTTCCTGGGGTGTCACATCATCCCCCCGTTGATTTGGAATTTCGTCCCGAAATTCTGCAGTAGCTTCAGTCTCAGTAGTGGTTGCGTTTTTCTTAAACAGCTGGGGATACTTGAGTTTCATTTGGTCTTCTCGTTCCCAGGAATACTCTGGGCCACGATGGGCATTCCAACAAACTCGGACCAGAGGTATCTTGGTACGCTTGAGGATCTTAACATCTCGATCCGTAATCTCTACTGGTTCCTCGACGAATCGCAGCTGGTAGTCGATTGTGAGTTCCTTGAGAGGAACTATGAGGGTCTCATCTGACAGACACTTCTTCAGATTCGACACATGGAAAACATTGTGAACTCCGCTGAGTTCTTCAGGTAGATTCAACCTGTAGGCGACTTTGCCAATTTTCTCGGTGACTTCGAATGGTCCGACATAACGTGGATTGAGTTTGCCTCGTTTGCCAAAACGAACTACACCTTTCCATGGTGAGACTTTGAGTAGCACTCGATCCCGAACCTGGAACTCGAGTGGTTTTCTTCCCTTATCAGCATAGCTTTTCTGACGGTCACGAGCTGCCGCCATTCGCTGTCGTATCTGAGCAATTCTCTCGGTGGTATCTACCACAAGTTCTGGGCCAGTGATTTGACTGTCGCCAACTTCTGCCCAACAAAGAGGTGATCGACATTTGCGTCCGTACAATGCCTCGAATGGAGCGGCCTGAATGCTGGTGTGGTAACTGTTGTTATATGAAAACTCCACTAACGGAAGGTGCTTTTCCCCGCCATTACCAAAATCGATTACATACGCCCTAAGCATGTCTTCAAGGGTCTGGATGGTGCGTTCAGATTGCCCATCCGTCTGTGGATCATAAGCGGTGCTCATATCTAAACGTGAGCCAAAGGACTTGTGCATTGCTTGCCACTGTTCAGAAGTAAAACGCGCATCACGATCAGAAATGATGGAGGTTGGCACTCCGTGCCTTGATACCACTTCCTTTAGGTAAATGTCTGCCAGAGTAGAAAACTTATCCGTTTCTTTAATAGCCAGAAAATGTGCAGACTTGGTCAGTCGATCTACGATCACCCAAATGGTATCGTTTCCGCGTTGAGATCTAGGTAGACCAGTAACTAAATCCATGGAAATTTGCTCCCATTTCCATTTAGGTATCTCTGGTTGTTGGAGTAGGCCTGATGGTTTCTGGTACTCAACCTTGACCCTAGCACAAGTCAGGCATTTACTGAGGTAGGTTGCTATGCTGGCTTTCATTCCAGGCCACCAATACGTAGTCTTGAGGTCGTGGTACATCTTATCCGAACCAGGATGTACTGAATAACGAGACTTATGTGCTTCATCCATCACAAGCTCGCGTAGGTCTCCATACAGTGGAACCCAGATGCGTCTGTTTACATAGTAGGCGCCGTTTTCCTTTTGTTCTAGCCGTTGTCTCGATCCTCGTAGGGATTCAGCCCTGATGTTCTCTGCTTTCAATGCTTCGACCTGAGCATCGCGAATCTGAGCGGGGAGGTTGGATTGGATGGTAAGTTGTAAAGCACGTACACGCTTAGGTATAGTATCTTTTCGACTGAGGGCGTCGGCCACAACATTGGCCTTGCCCGGATGGTATTTGATCGCGCATTCGTAATTATTCAAGAGCTCGACCCATCGGCGTTGTCGCATGTTTAACTCCTTTTGCTTGAAGATATGCTCGAGACTCCTGTGATCGGTGTAAATGGTGCACTTGGTACCGTACAGGTAATGTCTCCATATCTTAAGTGCGAAAACAACTGCTCCCAGCTCCAAGTCATGCGTAGTGTAGTTCCTTTCGTGAACTTTAAGTTGGCGCGATACGTAGGCAATGACCTTGTCACGTTGCATCAATACGCAACCAAGTCCTTGGATGGAAGCGTCGCAGTAAACCACAAAATCATCTGTGCCTTCAGGCAATGAGAGGATAGGCGCGCTACAAAGTCTATCCTTCAAGTGCTGAAATGTGGACTCCTGTGCATCACCCCAACGATAGGTGACACCCTTCTGAGTCAGTGAAGTGAGAGGTTGCGCAATCTTTGAGAAATCCTTTATAAATGAGTTAACTGCCATTTTCGTCCCTGTGGTTTGGTCACTTTGGCCATTTCAGTCCATTTCTCAAAAATGCGCCATTTTCGTCCCCCACGTTCTGGAAAGGTGCCATTTCAGTCCAAAAATCATAACCCAGTTAAGTCAGTTGTTAAATAAGGACTGATTGTGTAAATTTGTAACATAAAGGACTGATTGTGTAAATTTGAAAAATGGACTGAAATGGCAGTTAACACCACCACCACTAGCCCTGCCACCACCACCACTCCGCTGCCACCACCACCACCACCGCCACCACCGCCACCACCACCACCACTCCGCTGCCACCACCACCACCACCACCACTCCGCTGCCACCGCCACCACCACCACCACTCCGCTGCCACCGCCAGCACCACCACTCCGCTGCCACCGCCACCACCACCACTCCGCTGCCACCACCACCACCACCACCACCACTCCGCTGCCTGCCGTTAACCGAACCTACGTAGATAATTAAGTTTAATATCTAATAGCATTGCCGATATGTTTGCTGTAGCAGAACTAGTGATTCCTCCATCTGTTGTAATTATGTTGGTAAAAATAAGCATCCATCTCTGCAACATACTTAAAAAAACATTTTTGAAGCTGAAATGGCAAACTAAGCAGGAGTTTGAGAAGCCAAATTATTCATAAGTACCTTACGGCTTTCCGGTCAAATGCACTTTTCAAATATAAAAATGTAACTACCAGAATCAAGTGTGACTGTAAACATATTACATGATCATCCTTCATATTGTATTTTCTCATTTTTTCAATTTGCAGTTGATGTTAATCAAACTACTGCCATGTATTATTGGCATTGAAAAGAGGGTTAAACTAATGAATGGAAGGAAATGTGGGTGTTAGGTGACTTTGACTCCACTTGGTCGTTTTCCTTCCATTGCATCTTTCTTATTACGACAATCCGCACACAGGAAAGGACCTTGCCAAGGCTTTGAGCTTGTTGAAAAGATGGAACCAGCATGAACCGATATGCCTTCACTCGCTGCGATGTCAACATGACAGATACCACAAATGAAAAGACCCGATGTTGATGAACTGCCCGTCTCATCATTCCCTAATCTACATTATATCCAAATAAAATGTTTTATCGCCATACTAATATAGTAAGTAATATGCCACCTCAAACATGAAGTACAGAGGTCTTTAAATAATTCAATTAAGATCATCATTTGTGATAAAACAGACTGTGGCGGTGGCAGCGGAGTGGTGGTGGTGGTGGTGGTGGCAGCGGAGAGGTGGTGGTGGCGGTGGCAGCGGAGTGGTGGTGCTGGCGGTGGCAGCGGAGTGGTGGTGGTGGTGGCGGTGGCAGCGGAGTGGTGGTGGTGGCGGTGGTGGCAGCGGAGTGGTGGTGGTGGCGGTGGTGGCGGTGGTGGTGGTGGTGGCAGCGGAGTGGGGGTGGTGGCGGTGGTGGCGGTGGTGGCGGTGGTGGTGGTGGTGGCAGCGGAGTGGTGGTGGTGGCAGGGCTAGTGGTGGTGGTGTTAACTGCCATTTCAGTCCATTTTTCAAATTTACACAATCAGTCCTTTATGTTACAAATTTACACAATCAGTCCTTATTTAACAACTGACTTAACTGGGTTATGATTTTTGGACTGAAATGGCACCTTTCCAGAACGTGGGGGACGAAAATGGCGCATTTTTGAGAAATGGACTGAAATGGCCAAAGTGACCAAACCACAGGGACGAAAATGGCAGTTAACTCTTTATAAATCTTCTGTAATATCCTGCCAAACCCAAGAATTGGCGGATTTCTGTTGGTGTACGGGGTGCAGGCCAGTTCTTGATCGAGTCTACCTTAGATGGATCCACATGGATTCCATCCTTGTTTACCACATGGCCTAGAAAGTGGACTTCGTGAAGCCAGAAGTCACATCTCGAGAATTTAGCATACAGTTGCTCTGCTCGAAGAAGTTCCAGCATAAGCCTCAGATGTTGCTCGTGTTCCTCCTGACTCTTAGAATAGATCAGGATGTCGTCGATGAAAACAATAACGAACTTATCCAGGTATGGCTTGCACACTCGGTTCATGAGATCCATGAAAACCGCTGGTGCATTCGTCAACCCGAAAGGCATGACTAGAAACTCGTAATGGCCGTGACGAGTTCTGAATGCTATTTTGGAGATGTCCTCCTCTCGGAATCTCAGCTGATGGTATCCCGATCTCAAATCAATCTTAGAGTAATAGCTTAACACTTGCAGTTGGTCGAACAAGTCGTCAATACGTGGAAGAGGATAACGATTCTTCACAGTCACCTTGTTGAGTTCGCGGTAGTCAATACACATTCTGAAGGTACCGTCTTTCTTTTTCACAAACAAGACTGGAGCTCCCCAGGGCAAAGAGCTAGGACGTATGAAACCCTTTTCCAAGAGTTCTTGTAATTGCGTGGACAGTTCTTCAAGTTCTGATGGAGCTAGACGATATGGCGCTCGAGCTTCTGGTGCTGCTCCAGGAGCTAGCTTGATTTGAAACTCAACTTGGCGATGAGGCGGAAGACCAGGTAATTCCTCAGGAAATACCTCGGGAAAGTCACGTACAATAGGGATGCCTTTAATTCTCTTCTCTTCCGTTGATGTGTTAGTAACGAGTGCTAAAATGGCAGTGTGGCCCTTTCGCAAACACTTCTGGGCCTTAAGGAAAGAGATGATGCCTTCGACAGCACCACTCTTGTCGCCATGAATCACGAGGGGTTCCTCACCGGAACGAGGAATGTGGACGATTTTCTCCTTGCAAACAATCTCCGCTTGATGATGAGATAGCCAATCCATCCCAATAACGACGTCGAAACTACCAAGTGTGATAGGAATAAGATGGATAGGGAAAGTCTGATCAGCTAAGACGAGGTTACAACCTTTAACTACGTGTGTGGCTTCAAGACTTTTACCATTTGCTAGCTCTATCGTGTGTTTGGTGTTTAGAAGTGTTGGAGTGCGCCTAAGCATTTAACTAACTTTTAAGGATACATAACTAGTATCGGCACCCGAATCAAACAAAACAGTAACAAAGAAGTCGTCCAGAAGGAACTTACCCATTACCGCGTTGGGATCGTTCTTTGCATCACTCTGAAGGTTTCAAGGAGTGATCACCGAGGATCAAGAGTCGAGCCTTCCAAACTCTCTATGCTAGAGAGTGTTCATTTCAGTGTCTTTGCATGGTGGAGCGAGAACGAAATGTCACTGTGGTGAGAGAATGACGGTTTGGTCTAAGCAAATGGTAGAAATTAGACATAACATAAACCAATAATCATGTGTCGGTACAAAAGCTAGTATAAAGATTCCGCGTTTTTAAGAAGACTATCATGGAATAGTACGATTTCTTGTAGTGTAAGGCGAGCCAGGTAAGCGTATAGATTATCGTGTTCGCCTGTAGGTCGAGTAATCCATATTTCTGTCCTTGAGCGTCCTGAAGACTATCCCATCAGTAAGGGCATCCATTTGCTAGGTTGGGTTTTCGAAGGAGTAAATCAAGTAGAAGAAGCATTAACCACCCAATAAGGTAATGGGGGTAATCTTGTGATCGGTGGGAATAGTGGTGTGGTTGTTGGCGTTTCGTTAAATCAGTTGCCAATTGAAGAAACAGGGAATTAATGAGGTTCATGCGAAGAATCGAGCGAAAACAGGGGTCCACCAATAACAGAAGAATTCGACCAAGTAATATGTCGCTTAGAAGCAATTCTAGTAGTGAGGTGTGGCGGCATGATAAAAAAAGGGTAGTTCGTTGCATTACGATCATAGAAGTATATCACTTGTCCAAAATAGAGTTTGGTTGGTAGGGTTGCGAGTTGCAAAGCGACGAACGCGCGTAACTGTGGCTGCTTCGTTTCTGGTAACGACGACCAATGGAGATGATGAGGTCCGTCAACGGGGATGCGTGGGTATAGTTCTCCAAAACCCGAGTTCGTTTGAGCCAGGTCGGGTCTTCGTGAATGTTGACGTACAAGCCGAATGTACGGAGGGTCAGATGGTGACGTCATGTCGAGTTAAGCGTGTAAATAGATAGAATGCATAAACAGTTGTCGTAGAGGGGTGACGAGAAATTAGAAAAGAATTTGACCACCACTTGTCAAATTTCAAGTAAACAATTGCATATAAAGAATGCAGTAGGGCTAACAGACAACATGCTACTACCCTAAATAAACACACCATAAACACCACATCGGACAAAAGTAATCTAGTAAGTAAGAAATATAAACTTAAATCATACCACCTAGTGTGTTGGGTCTTGCACGTGGAGCGAAGCGTCGTTGTGGATCGTTGAGCACTGTACCGGTTATAGTCTGGTTTTATCAAAAACTTTTCCATTTTAAAACCAAGTTCACTATAACCAATGGCTCTGATACCAATCTATCACACCCCCAAAATCCACCCTGCGGAGTACCACCGCTTGGAGGCGTGACGTGACCAGGATCGAGCCACCAATCATATTGAACATCGTAATTAAGTAAATAAGACCAACCACAATACGATTGGTGACCAAAGCTAGTTAACCATGTTTAGTTTAAACAGCGGAAGCATAAAAGTAAATCCAAAAGCATAAGTCCATAGTTTATGAGTTAAAGTTTAAAACGCAAGTTTAATAAGTTCATAAGGATTTAAATAATAAGCACGGAACATAACAGTCCGTACATCACAACGACTCCTTCCTCGTGCAAGCTCCAAGCATTTAGCGACCTGTAAGGCATGTAACAACGAGTCAACAACAAAGTTGAGTGAGTTCACGTTTGGTTGTTTAGTTTTAAGTTGTTTCTGAAAAACGTGGTTTGACTTTCGTTGGCTTAATTGCCGTGGGGGTTACCCCGTAGTTGAAAGTATGTTTAACCAGTTCCTTTTTTTATTACCCAAACCATAACCATAATCAGTGGGGGCTTTCCCCATTTGAACTACTAGACGGTATGATATCGACTACTACGCAAATAAGTTGTGCCCTATATCAGCGTCTATCATCACTGATAATCTGCCATAGTCCATTAGTACACGCCCGTCCGACCGGCATGGTGTGAGGTTTGTTAAACCTAATAGCGCTATTAACTAATGACCCGCTCGCCATTGGCCTCGGCGATTAAGTCGATATAATGAAGAGGGACTTATTGATAGAGTTTTGTCTAGCTAGTTTTTAAGGTTGTTGTCCTACACCAGGAGGACGAACGTACGTATTCTGCACCAGGAGAATTCGTAGGATTAATAATGGCATCCAATCTATGGAGGATGGCCGTACATATCCTACCCAAGGAGGATATGTAGATTTCGTTTTAAATTCTTTAACCCATTTCCAAACCACCGGGAATCCCATGCCTTGTAGAAAGTGTGAACTCACCTCGGTTTTCTCGGTTAGATTCTCAAATATAGCTAACAGTCAAGGTCGGTCAATCACGTCCTAATATGATTACCAGTTAGTCATTTAGTGATTTTTAAATAGAGCACAAAGTTCCTACACGTATCTATCACGTAGCATGCATTACTTTAACTGTTTATGCCCCTATATACTTCCCATCCATTCCCCACTCATAAACAAACATACGATAATGCACATAACACTTATAACATGTTAGATCATTCACAGATAGCATACTCGACATTTAGACACGCAAATTACAACTTATGTCATTTCAGCATTAATATTCAAAACTGGCTGTTTTCGGACATTTTAATAAAATGGTTAACTTATTCCAAAAATTCCCAAATTTTTACAGAATGTCTTAAACGTTCCAAATTTTATTGTGTAAAAATATTGGGGTCCAGTTCATTACCAATATTTTATAAAAATTCATTTTCCGGACTGAACTCAGATTTATATTTTTCTGACCACAGTCCACGGAATAATTTATTTAAAATTTATCGAGAGTCCGATTTATGAAATTCCAGTGAGAGAGTTACAAATACATCGGTGTTCATCTACAGTATAAATTTTATGATCTGACTCTATACAGAAATCAAGTTATGACTAAAAATATGACTCTCATTTACTGCTGTAAAAATGCAGCTTTAGCTGCTGTTACAAAATGGCACTTTAAAAATAGTAAACGAAGTCCAAAAATTATGATTCTGGTGCCATTAGAACCGTATTTCATAATGACACGTTGTAGACTCAAGAAAATCAGTTTTTGGTTTAGTTATGACCTATTTACAGCCAGTTAAAGTCGGCTGAAATTGCAAATCAGCAAGCTGTTTATAGTATAAGTGCCATTAAAAAGTACACATACGATTACCATTCATTCTAATACGATTAACATCAGACTCTAAGTCATTTACAGCAGGTTTTTGTTCATTTATATCAGATTTAACATGTATTCATCATCTTTTAACACTACCTCGTCTCTTTATCCAACCTTCATCCTTTATGTTCAAGATTAGTTTAAGTTCTTTAGAGTTCTAATGCTTTTGATCTTTAAACACTATTAACCACTTAAATAACAAGTAAAACACAAGGATCTAAGTGCTTACCACTAGCACAAAGCTAGGAGAGTTCAAGTGTAGAAAAGTGGGGGTTAATAGCGAATGGAGAAGGTCCTTCAACTTCCGAGTGCACCAAGCTTCGTTGTTGATCCTATTACACCTTGTATGTATGAGAAATGGCTAGAAGGAAGCTTGATGGTGGTGATATGGTGGTGGTGTGGTGGAGCCGTGAGGTGTAGGAAGAGGGGAAAGGGTTGTTGCTTGAAGTGTGTTTATGAAAGAGAATGAATGTCCAATAGTCCTATTTATAAGCTAAACTTTCTTATTATCCAACAAGTAATATGCCTACTAGATGCTTAACAAGAACAATAAAATAATTAAGAAATTGGTGGTGTGGGTCACTACAAGGTGACCGTCATTTTGAGGGTGGGTACATGGGGTTGGGATTTAATTATTCTAGTTACTATTTAGTTAGGAAACAATTTGAATTATTTAGTGGTTTATGGTGGGTTATTAAATATATAGTGTGTTAGGGTGTTCGGGGACCCTAACTAGCTGAGAAAAATAAAAACAATGGGTTTGTCAATATTTTTATGTTCCGGGTAAAGTCCGGTTGTTCGGTTCGATACCATTCCGTTAAACTGCTTAATTAATCCGTAAAGCGTCCTATATATATATATTTTTGTAACGTTTTTAATTTTCAACACTCAGGAAAGCATACCGGACTATTTAGTAATTTTTCTGTACACTACTAGTATGTTAACAAGCACATGTAATTATAACACAGTAATCAGAGAGCAGTTAAATGATTCAGCACAGTCATCAAGTACTTTAATTAGCAATAATAGATTGTACGGTTACATGTAAATTTGAGGGTTGTCACAAAATTATCTTGTTCGCATACACTAATTGTTAGTACTTACTACGGATATACATGCTATGACTATTATGTACCGGCACACATGTCACTCTATTTAGAAAGCGAGTTATTAGACATTGATAACCCTACGCCCACCGCCACGGATAAGGAGACTGCATCTGCGCCAGAGATATTTACGGCTGACACTGAGAGTGATCCTAATATGCTGACCAAGGACGAGGACGACTTCCAACAGTCCGCGCTACCAGATTCTGGTGATACTTTACTCTTGCTGATGGCTTCTCTGACAGGAATCTTTCAGTCACTCTTGTTTCGGTCCATGACCACTTCATCACTGGTCATCCCGATGGTGAGCACACTATGGCTCCGATCCTCGATGATGCGCCTCCTGTGGACACTCCTTCCGAAGGTTGGCTACTCGACGAGCAATTGATGATAACGTAGACATGTTTAGTGATGGTCCTCCTGCTGACACCCATGATGATGGAAAGTTAGATGAGAACGCGTTACTAATTTCATTTCTCGAGACCCCTGTTATCAAGCTATCCTCTGATTTCGGTATCTCGATTTCAGACCCCTTTGAGTCTACGACATCCGCAGCCTTACAGACGTCCGGATTACATCTTTCTACTTCTGACACAGACGACGACGCCGTTATGACTGCTGCACTAACACTTGCTCAAGGCGCCACACCGTTACACGACCCAGAGCCTGCTCCTGAGCTAGTTTCTGCACCTTTTGGAGCAGCTTGATGTCGCACCTGCTGAACCTACACCCTTACTTGATCATGATCATGTTTCCTTGGATTACCAGACATTGCACCCCTTATACCCGACCCAGTACCTGCATCTAATGATCTTCCTATCAGTTGAGACGTTTAATCCTGCACCTTCACCCGCTGATGTTGCTCTCGTGAAGACCGACGTCCATTGCGCCAACATGCCTATCGCTTTCTTTCAAGACATACCCACACCCCGGGAAGGTACTCCGGGTCAGCACTTGCGTAACAATCCATTTGCTACAACAGCATTTTCTACAACCTTACAGGCCGCACCATTTACTACTTTCACCTCTACATCGCTGGACGAGCCGATTTGATGGTTCCTATAATACACTATGCTAATTTTAGACCCTTACCATCCCTCACAATATGGAGACCACACACGAGGTGAGTTGCTCCTGTAACATCAACTACAGTTTGAGGATATGAGTCGCAGAATGTTGGAGCTTGAGCTGACACCACGTTTGGCAACTTCAAATGCAAAACGTTACATAACCGAAAACATGATTTAAGTGTCTACATCACAAGACAGCATATTGTCTGAAAAATTTATGTAAGACACCACGTCCTCCACCCTATCTATTGCCAGCATACTTTGATCCGCCACATACATCAAAGATTCCTTTTTGTGCTCTCACCTGCTGCTATTACACTTTTCCCAGGATTTGATGCTCGTTTCTTTACTGCCAAGCGGCAGATCAGCTAATTGCTTCGACGTATATACAAGCTCGAGGAGGATTTCACGCATGTTAATAGTTTACTTTTCTTTTCTCCTTCACCTCAGCCACCAGTATAGTTGGTTTCTGGATTATGCGGATTGCATTACATTTGGGTAAAGACACTAATGATGAGCCGAGATTGTGAAGACTTTGGAAGACCACGTCTGACTACGTAATTTTGATATGCTGATATACTTGTTGGGCAAGGGTAGGGTGACCCTGTGTCCCTTTTGATATGATACGTTCTGTAAGACAATGCAATTGCGGTCGGAGAATAATGAGAGCCAATCATCATTAAACATGCGACAACACTTTGTGGCCAATAATCAATGAAAACTCAGTCGCTAGGTCTTCGCTAAGCACGTGGTTGATCCATATGTGTGTGCTATAATTATAATGCTACGTGTTCGCTTGCTATGCTCTCATTAAACGTAATTCCCAAATTACTTGTTTATGCTACGATCGGGATATTATGTGCTTACATGCTTAATGAAAGCTTAATCGTAAAATCCTCGTTAAACGTGTTACTAATATGCAGGAAAGTGCTATGATTATAATGTATGTGTTTGTTGTTATCCCCCATTTAACATAATCCCACTTACTTGCTTATACTATGAGTATGCTTATTGCTTGACGTGTCGATATGATGATCTATTACGTGCAAATACATATGATCTCCAAACAACTATTTACATTTCCTGAACGACAAGACCTGACAAACCTGAACTTCTTTCTAGAAGATGTCTCATCAAAAGATCATTCAGCTGCCCATGACCGAGGCAGGGCTACAAGAACTGATTTCACAAACGATAGCACAGCACGAGACCCTGCGCTCCGAACCTAGTAGGGGTACCTCAGAAAACAACCTACCTCGTGGCTGTACCTACTGGCAGTTTCTCGACTGCGAGCCTCCGAATTTCGACGGCACTGGGGGTGCCATTGCCTTTGTGAAATGGACCGAAAATATGGATTTTGTTTTGAGAATGAGCGGATGTACGCCAGAACAACAAGTCCCATATGCGACAGGATCGTTTCGAGATGGGGCCTGGTTATGGTGGGACTCACAGGTTCAACTAATGGGCATAGCTGCTACAAATGCTTTAACATGGGAGGAGCTGAAGGAAATGATGCATAGGGAGTATTGTTCTTAGGTGGCGATCCAGAAGCTGGAATTCGAATTCTGGAAGCTAAAGATGGAAGGTCTAAATGTGGAACAGTACGTGCAAAGAATTCACGATCTGTCGCGAGTTGTTCCGCACCTCGTGGAACCCGAGTTGAAAAGGATGGAGCCATTCATCTGGGGACTGGTGCCTCAGATCCTGCGCTTAATGACGATATCAACTCCGCCAACAACCATCGATGCGATCAAGTTAAGTGCGGCACTCAGTAAAGAAGGAATTAGACTAAAAGAGCTTCCAAACCCTGACCAGAAGAGGGAAACTCAGATAGAGTCATCCGGAAAGAACAAAAGGAAGCTCACCGAAGATACCCGCACGAATAACGAGAACAACGCCAAAAAGAAAAAGGAATACATGGGCATCCTACCTAAGTGCAACGACTATCAGAGTAGGCCTAATGATGAACAAAAACCCGTTCGATGTTGTTTTGACTGTGGGGACAAAGGGCATTTCAAGAAAGATTGCCTTAACAACAAACAAGCCGAAAATAAGATTTACTCAGAGACTGAGCCGAGACGTGATGGGTGCAAGTATCACCACAAATGTGGATGTCGGAAGCCTAAGTGCGGTAGGTGCGGGAAGAAAGGACACAACAAGGATGCCTGTGGGGCGAAGACTCCAAGACAAGGAGGGAACAATGACAATAACCAAGGTGGAAATAATAATAATAAATTTCCAGGCTGCTACCGATGCGGGAACGTGGGGCACTTTAGGAAAAATTGCCTAAAGAGGATTAACCAAGACCATGAAGGGCCATCCAACATCGGAGCTCGTGAAGCATGCCAGGATCCAGATGTGGTTACTGGTATGTTCTATATCAACCAAAACTTTCCATCTATGTTATTTAATACCAGTGCCAGCCATAGCTTCGTATCTCGTGAATTTAAGAATATATTTGGTCTAGTAGAGGGAGAAGTTAGATAGCCCGCACACGATAGAACTAGTCAGTGGGAAGCCTCGACGTGGTAACCAGGAATGATCAGTTGTCAAGCAATGGAGCGAAGATTGATATCCGCATCCGATGGCGAACGAAGGAATGATCGCGACTCATGAAACATGATACGCCTCTACAATTTACTAACTACCTGAAGGCACAAAAGTTGTTGCGTAAAGGATGTGTTGTCTTCGTGGCTCATGTTGGGGACAAGGGAACCGAAGAACCAAAACTCGAAGTTATTCCTACGATAAGGAAATATCCTGAAATCTTCCTCGAAGACTTGCCAGAATTATCTCCTCAACGACAAGTCGAATTTTTGCATCGATTTGATTCCAGGCGTCGCGCCTGCAACCAACGCACCCTAATGGATTACACCTTCGGAAACACAAGGATTGTCAGTGTAATTTCAGTGGTGGATAGAGAAGGAAGATAACATACCAAAATTTCCGTTTTGGGTAACCTCAGTTCTGCTCATCAGGAGGAAGGACGATGATTTTCAAATGAACATCAAACAATCAGGAGCCGAACGAGCTAGCCAACAAGAGTCAACGACTCTTGCTAAGAACTGATGACTTACTTATTTGATTAACTGCGAGGATCCAACCAGTAGTTTCCGACTGATCGATGATCAAGTAGCTGTAAATTCAGGAAGAAAGTATACCGGGGGAAAATTGTGGGACAATAACTTGTTTTAACCTACACAAGAATGGTGTTTCCCTACACGATGCACAGAACGATTCTCCCACCGAATATGAAACTCTGAGAATCTAGAAAACATATACTTAGGACCCTTGGGAACCCAGATCCAAACTCGTAAGGGTTATTGTTTAGGAACCACACCCATCAACTCAAGCAAAACCTATTATTCTGACATATATACTATTTCAGTTGACCAAACAGAACGTACTTAAATTTCTTTTACTTCTAGCGAGTAGATGTTTGCATCCCTACTCCCCTTAATGGTAGTTGTATCACGTAAATTTTTCCTCGCTGAGAGCAAACACCCATTGATTCGATACTTGGTCATTTCTCCATTTTAGCAAATACACATTGCTTCACTTCTTGAAAACTTATATGTTATACATGCACCTTTTACTACGCATGCGGTTTCATTTCAAACGCTTCATTGAAGTTCAAATATTATGTTGCTAGATCTGATTACTGAATTGTGATTCGAATGACCTACATTATTGTAATTGTTGACTCTTTTGCTATCAAGTCAACACACTTTCCTGAAACTTCTTTTATTTCAAGTTACATTCATGGTTTATTTTTGCTACCATGCCGAGATTCCTTTGTTGATACATACAAGTTACGCTGAAACTAAGTTTAATTGCTTGAACTTATTCATTTATCATATTCGGTTTAAGATGTCATATGATGTATTGAGAGCATTATATTCAAACAATTGGCAAAGATTCTTTTGTTTCAAGTCGTAGTAGATTTGTTTGGTCAACGACTTCACTAAATCGTTTGTTGGTTACGACACCTTGTGAGAATACTTTCACAAAATTGAAGCTTGCGCTTATTTGATTACTCACTTCATACACGGATGTAATAGTCTATTCATTTAAAAATCCATTTGATACTCACAATTAAAACAGACTTAACACAGTTGTGTGTTAAGACAACGGTACATAGATTCATTTCATACCACGGTGTACCTCCGAACGGTTCTCTCATTATAAATTGAATACCCTGCAGTATTTATGGCTTTCTCATCTGTGATAAAAAACATTGACTCTTTGAGGTTCCATACTCAACTGAAAACTCTATGACATTGTGTAAATCAAATCTTCAGGCTTGTCTGGTACATAATCATTTGATTTCTAACACGGTGAACTTGTTCAGTCATCACCATACTTGAATTATGCCATTACTACACCTTGTGGTGTCATCACAAACTTGTAGCTTGTGCTAATCAAGGTCAGCTATTCCACACAAAACTGCATATACTTTCGTTTGACTTGTCATTCAAACATTTCTGATGCAACTACGAATCAAGACAATGATACATCAGATTCGCATGTATTCCATTCGGTGTATCTTCCCAAATCAAAAATGTCAACACGCTAAACCTTACCATCCATTTACTCGGGAGTTGGCAGATCATCCTACTATTACATTTGAGTTGTTAATTTTGAATTCATATAGCGAATGCTATGGTTTGTGAAAACTCGTTTACTTATTGTGATCGATCGTCTGAGGATCCTATTGGTCAAAACTCCACTTTTGTGGAACCCCTGTAACTAGATTACACTAGACTATACGTCGATACGTCTTGTATCTTTGACAGCAAATCCTGAAACACACACTATTTAACTGCTGGGTTCTGATTATAGATATCCTTGGATTCGCCTGACTTGAATAAGTCTTGATTCTGTTTTGGGTTACTTACCTCAGTATTATTCATATACATACACGTGTGACGAAACCATAAGGAGTTAAGGTAGTACAAATTTCGATGACGAAATTTTCTTAACGGGGGGAGAATGTGACAACTGTCAAATTTGCATGCATCCGTACGCTTAATTAATATTGATTTAGGCTTAATGACTGTGCTTGATTACAACCGTGATTAAACTGCTTTCTGATTTCTGATACATACATACATACATGTGCATCACATTACTTACAGTCACTCCATGTATTTCACACAAACTTTAGTGACAAACTTGATGCACAAAGCACAGTTAGCACACTAAGCGGATGACCCAGAAAACATGCTGACAATGCCAGCACCTGGACAGACAATGTTTTTGAGGCCAGTATGAGCAAGAGACAGGACACTACACCAGTAGAGAGTGTAGGGAAGTGAGGACCATAAAACTGCGTCACTAGGTGATAGTTATAGTGCCGGGAAGTGCCTAAAACATACTTTAACTGCAAAATTCTGCACTTTTAAATAAAATTCAGCATTTAAATATGCTAGTAATGTGCAAAAACTTGACAAAATGATCCTGTATACCTTCTAAAGTGTCGGGAATTAATTGTGACACAAAAAGCAGTATAAAAGACACTTTATGGATTAATTTAGCACTTTAACGGGCAACACCCAACCGAACAACCGGACTTTACCAAGAACATAAAAATATTGCCAAACACATTGTTTTCACTTTTCTGAGCTAGTTAGGGTCCCCGAACACCCTAACACACCTTATATTACATAACACACAATAATACACTATCTATATCATCTAACTAAATTCTAACTAAACTAGTAACCAAGAATTGAAACCCAACCCTATACCCCCCCCCCCCCTTGGGCCGGTTACATGGGGACTTCCACCCCATGATCTTCTTGAATAAAATATTAGATATGTTATGTACACTTGAAGACACAATATCTATTAGACAAAGGAGTGTTGGGGGATTATAAGGATGACCAAAGGGACTTGACTACACACACCACCAACATCACAAATCACTTGCAACTCTCTCTCCCTCTTCCTCTAGTCTCGGCTGAGATCAAGGCCACCACCACCACCATTTTTCACTTCCATTCCATCCATGCTCTAGTGATATTAAGGTGTATCAAGGTGAATAACGAAGGGTGGAGCTTTCGGATCATCAAGGACCTCCTCTATTTGCTATTAACCACCACTTTTCTCCTCTTGAACATCTCTAGCCTTGAGCTAGTGGTAAGTCTCTTAGATCCATTCATTTTACATCATATGAAGGTGGTTAAAGTATGGTTCATGACATTGAACTTAAGAACACTAAGAATCATAAAGATAAAGTCTCGAACATAACTAACAAGGTAGTGAAGTATGGTTAAAGTAATGAAGAAATCATGTTGTTCTTGTGTTGTTATGATTATTGGATGTTGTTTGTTAGTAGAAGTGAGATGAATCATCATCAAGACTTGCTAGATCATGTTTAAGAACATGAACTAGCAAGATGTAAATGATAGAGTTATGAAGGATGATGAAACCATCCATTCATGAACTTTGAACTTGAATAAATATATTTTTTCTTGAAAAATAAGGTTATAAACTTGTAGATCTAAAGATCTACAACTGGTTTTTTCAGAAGAACCAAGTGAAAAATACTAGCCTTGTTAAAACCCGGATCTTGTGTGAACTAAATACATTTTTAGTAAGTAAACAAGCGTGTGAACACTTGTGTAACAAGGAAATATAACAATGAAATATTTTTGAAATTCATGACTAGAAGTTGTGAAAAGACATATTCTTTAAAAATAAAGTTTTTAAGAAACTAATCATACTTTTAAAGGTAACAAGACCTACTAAATATGTTAGTAATTTACTACATATTTTTGCAAACTTTCAAGTTCATGAATTTATGATTTAGTTTTATTTTTGTCAAGATTAGTGATTAAAAATTGTATGTTGTTGATTGATGATTGTTTGAGTAAATTCTGAAAAGAAAATGATACGCTAGTAAGCGTGGACACCTCCATTTACAAAGGAAACTCTTGCGAAATTTTTCTAAAATTTCAACACTTAGAAATATTTTTCTAACAAATGTTTACAAATATATTTTTAGCATTATTTTTCTAAATAAACTTTGCAATGATTTTTATTACAAAAATACCAAGTGCCGAAGGTGGATTTTCGTAAATAAAACTTATAAATATATATATTTTACAATAAAACGCTTTTGTGATTATTTGATATTATGTGAACTAGATATTTACCCTAAAAATAATATAACTTGAAAATATCATGAAGTTACTACTCCAAAATAATACCAACGCTCTCACCAATAAATATTTAAGTTACACCAGTATTGTTATTACAATGCGAACTCTAAAATGTAACTCATGCATATTTTGGAAAATACCCTTATATGTATATGTTGATAAGTATTATTTTGGAAAGTTCATGAAGTAAAATATAATATTTTTGGGAAAAATATATATATTTCGGAGTTTAGATGTTTTAGACAAGTAAATTAAATATATTTGCTAAGTGGGACTTAAAATATACTTTTCGGGATTATAAAGTATACATGTATGAATACCCCCATCCTTGGGAATGAATATACCTATAAAATAAATAAGAAGTGTAAATACGGAATAGTTACTGTGACAACTCGAATTTCCGACGTTCTTTATTCGCATTTAATGCACGTTGACTTTGACTATATGGTTGTGTTATGATAAAACCTAATGTGTTTGCATGGTTATGTGTGATTGTATAACTTGTGTACTGCTTGTAAAACTTAAACTGTTAAGAACCCGACGAAACACAAAGGCTGTTTCGCCATAACCTGTTCCGACGAAACAGTCTGTTTCGCCATGAACATTCCGACGAAACAGAAGTCTGTTTCGTCGGCCCAGTAATTCGTGAAACCCAGTTCGGGCCCAACATGTTATTTCGAGTTTAATACGTAAAACAACATCACTTTACACTTTCTATCAACACAACCGAAACCCTAGAGCTCTCTCACTGTGACGGTGAACTAGAACCCACAGGAAACCCTTGTGCGACCAAACCATCATCTCGGTTAGTAAATCCTGTGTGTCTTGATTGATCTTTCATCCATGTATGTGTTCCTGTGCCATGTGATTCTGCTACGCTAATGAATAATTGTATCTGATAAATGTTAAATGTTAGGGTTCTTGATATGATGATGATTGGAGTTTGATGTTGTGATATAATCCGCTGTTTAAATTTATAAATGTATATACGAATCCCCTGTGAAACCGAATCAGAATCTGATAAACTATTGAGATCGGGTTTATGCATGATATACGTGGTTGTGATGATATGAGTATTATACACGTAAGTTAGGGTTTCTGCTAGATGTGAAGTCCTGTGATGATTATGCATATTGTGATTGATGAATGCTGTGTTGAATGATTTCTGCATGATTGATAGTATTGATGTCGGCTGTTAGTGATGATTAGGGTTTCAGCATGTATTGTACTGATGTAACTGAACTGTCCGACGAAACCAAACCCTCGGCGAAATAGAATGTGTTTCGCCAAGGGTAGTCGACGAATCAGAAGTTCTGTTTCGCCAAGGGACACCTCGACGAAATAGAATGTGTTTCGTCAACATGTGATTCGTCAATATTGTGATTCGCCGGAAGTATGTTTCGCCATAATCTGTGTTTCGCCAACATGTGTGTTTCGCCGAATAGCTGATCGGTGCAGGAACCCGAGTTAATTCTGTTAAGTGTTAACTGGAATATTTAACTGCTGTTAAGTGTAGCCATCTTGTATATGATTGTGATTACGTGTTACATGTTTATACGTGCACAACTTGAATGCAAACTGATTTCACATACGTGCATACTTTAGGACGTGATTGATTACTTGCGAGCATACACTTAGCATACCGAGCAAACCAAGGTGAGTTCACACTCTTACCAAGGCATGGGATTCCCCAGGTGGGTTGGGAATGGGATTGATTGATTGCTTGTACACATTACTACTAGACTACTTACCACGGTCCTCGGATTGGGAAGGATGCCTGTGCCGAAATTTACGTACTATCCTCGGTTGGGCAGGATACCTATTACTATCCTCGGATGGGAAGGATACTAGTGTTAACACATACAAAAATCCTAGGTACCAAATGTTCTCGGATGGGAAGAACACCAGCGCTAAACCTACGTACTTGATACGTACTATCCTCGGTTGGGCAGGATACTTATTACTATCCTCGGATTGGGAAGGATACTTATGAATACAACCAGTCTAGTAAATTATACATTATGGGAAGCCCCCTCCATTAGAACGTACTAACGGCCCAGTAGAGCCACATGTTACATATGAACTTACTATTACGCACTTACTCTCTGTGAACTCGCTCAACTAGTTGTTGATCCTCTGTTACATGCCTTGCAGGACCTTAGGTACTTAAGGAGCTTGCACGGGAGGCGTAGTCGTTGTGGGCATGGATTTTGGATATTTGTTTAGACTTTACGACATTTCATACTTTATTGCGATGGGTTTAATCATACGCTTCCGCTATACTGTGATAACATACTTATGTTTTGGAACACCTTTCATATGGATTGTTGGAATTAAATTGCAATTACTTTTACTTTATATATTGTTCTATATGATTGGTGGCTTGATCCTGGTCAGTCACGCCTCCAAGCGGTGAGATTCCGCGCGTGGATTTTGGGGGTGTGACAGTTACCTAACTATTTCTCCAAAAACGTTAAACCCTAAGCCAAGGCACGGCCATCCGTCTAATAGGCATTAGTACGTGTAGGTTGTTTGGAGACTTACGTTTCGGGATACGCACTTCTGTGAGTTCATGTTCCCCCTTTTCTCTTTATTGTTTTCAGTTTTATACTTCGGGGGTGAAATACATGGGACAATTGTTACAGACTTTGTTATACATGGTATGGTTAGCTTAAGGAGGGTATACTACTTAGATCATGCGAGTGGGTAGGTGGTACTTGGGGCCATTAATCCTCATTGTAGGACCGAGGGTCAAGAGCGATAGATCTATTTGGGTGTAGCGAGCCCAACTCCTGAGTCCACTGTGCGGACCATGGGGTGACTTTGTGTGACAACTGGCATAAACCGGTAATCTCCGTACACTTTAATTATTATTTAATGACTGCAATTATGTGCTTAATTGTCAGCAATGTCTGAACACATGATTAAACAAGTGAATTCATGCACGTTGTATACTACAAAATATTGCTTTAGGCATAAACGAGAGCGTTGCGTCAAAAATACTAAGTAAACTCACGGGTAAGACACTATGTGTCAACGGAACTGCAGAAAGCAGTCAGACAATAAAAATTGGAGCCTAGGTGTAGGTCCGACAACAAGAGTACATATAAGGGTTTAATTTATGGTCGTTGCGAAAGCTAAAGCACGCACTAAAAGGCACCCGAAACACACTTTAAGTGCAGAACTTTATTAAATTCAGCACAATTCAGCTTTTAACAACATAAATATTGTGCAGAGATGTCATTTTATCATCCAGAATATTTCCCTAAGTGACGAGAATTCTTTGTGTCACTAAAAATAACACTAACGACACTTTAAATGCTTATTAAGCACTTTAACGAATCGGTATCTAACCGAACAACCGAACGATTTGATTCGATACCGATTTCAAGCTTTAAATCACTTTCTGGAAGGTTATACGCAAACTGGTGCTTAAACGCAATCAGTTTAACGCGACAGAACTGTGACGTAAGCCAAATATACCCTAAATATCCTTTTCATAACTTAGAAATAAGTTTCGAAGGATTCGGTATGGCGAAAACTTGTTTATTTGAACTAAAGAACTAATTACGACAACACTGCGAAACGAACGTTGGCGGCCGCCCGGATAATATTTAATCCCACAAATATTCTGTTATGATTAAAATTTTATTTTAATCAGGTTCGTGTTGAAAAATAAATTAAAACGCTTAAAAACGTTATTTTTCAAGTTTAAGCGCGTACCGTGTGTTCCTACGCGACACAATGCTTACACTGCAAAATGCAGACAACGCAGCAAACCCAGGAATATGCCAGGAATATACCAGGAATATACCAGGAATATGCCAGGAATATACCAGGAATATTCCAGGAATATGCCAGGAATATGCTAGGAATATGCCAGGAATATGCCAGGAATATGCTATATGGAAGGTCTATAAATACCACCATTTCATCACTCCATCTTCACTTCCCTCTCTCCCTCCCTTGTTCTCGGCCCAACCAAGCACCACCGCCACCCTCATTTTCCAACTCATCCATCCATTCCAAGGTGATATTGAGGAGTTAGAAGGCCACTAACGAAGCTCGGTGCAAGCGGATCTTGAAGGACCTTCTTCATTTGCTTTTATCCACCTCTTTTGTCCTCTTGAACTCCCCTAGCCTTGTGCTAGTAGTAAGTGCTTTTAAACATCTTCTTGTTCTCGTTTATGATGGTTAATAGATGATTTAATGGCTAAAAATCATAAACACTAAAGATCACCAACTAAAAGTCTTGTAAAATGATGAACTTAATGGATAAAAGGAAAGTAATGGTGTAAAACTTGTTAAACTTGTTTTGTGATGATTATTTTGTGTTGTTTAATGCTAGTAGTGGTTCGGATCGTCATCTAACCCGGCTAGGTTATGTTCATAGAGCATGGACTAGTGTATGTTAAAGTATAAAAAGGGCAAGATGATGAACACTACTACATAATAACATGAACTTGCGTAAAAGGAATTTTTCTTGTAAAATGAAGTTCTAAACTAGTAGATCTAAAGATCTACAAGTGGTATTTTCGAAAAACCAACTGTAAGACGAAACCATGTTTTAAAACCGGATCTTTCATGAAATAGAGGTGTTTTTGTGAACAAACAAGTGTGTGGACACTAGTGTAACAAAAGTTTTAACAAAGAAATAATTTTCTCAAAAACCGACTAGAAGTTGTAAAACTTCATATTCTTTAAAAATAAGATTTCCAAGAAACCGAATTTATTTTTAGAGATGGAAAAACCTGCTAAATGTGTTGAAGAGTTACTACATAATTTTACACAACTTGCAAGTTCATGTGTATGCGATTTGTGTTTATTTTGACTAGTTTGATATTTGAAGATGGTATTTTGATGATGGAAAAATTGATTGGTTGAATTTTAAAAGAAAATGATACGCTAGTAAGCGTGGCCACCTCCAGTTACAGAGGAAACTCTGGCGAAATTTTTCCAGAAAATAACACTTACAATATTTTTGGTGACAAGTGTTATGAATATATTTTTGACTTGTTTTCCAAACAAACTTCGCCATGATTTTTATTACAAAATTTCCAAACATCGGAGGTGGATTTTCATAAAAAAAAAAAACTTCTTAAATATATATTTAGAATATATATTTATCGCTTGTGTGATTATGTGATTATTTTATGAACTACGTATATATTATTTTTAGAGTAAAAATAATATGACTTGGAGATACTCGTAACGAGTAAAAATACAAAAATACACTTACAGTATACAAGACACATAATTCGGGTGCAAAGTGCAAAATACAAAAAGCTTATATTTATTTTTGAGAAAATAATATAAGTAAGACATTTAGTTAAAAATATAAAATATGTTTAACACAAGAAAATATACACAAAAGAGAGTGACTGTACTCGTGCTTTACGAAGCAAGACTAGCGACTGACGTTAAGAAAACACGTTTAGGTCACGACGTTCTATAAGCAAAATCCGGTGAAGTTTACGACGCACAGGAACGCAAAGTTGTGAGTTCATGCTCCCCCTTTTCTTTTAACTGTTTCTGTTTTTATAACTTCGGGGGTGAAATACATGTTACCAATGTTACAATGTTTACAAATGGTATGATGGAGTACAAAAACATTCAAGTGAAACATTCTAGATCATGTCTCGAATAGGGTACCATAAGCACCATTAATCAACGTATACATTCAGACCGCGGAACAAAAGGTTAGATCTAATGGGTTTCAGGCAACCCTGTCACACCCCGACCGCGTAAAACAACAAATCGCGGCGGAAACATCGGGGCGTGTTGCAACAGAATTAATGTTTCATAACCATGAATACCAAAAAGTGTTTCGTTTTATTAAACATTGAATAATTACATCGTCTTGAAATCTAAATACACTAATTAAACATAGTCTATCATTGTTTTTGAGTCACTAAGGCCTTGTCCAGTCCTATGTGAGCATGCATCTTATCAATCGATATCATTCAACAATACCTGAAACATATGTGAAAACGAGGTCAGCAAAGAAATGCTGGCGAGTACATAGGTTTTGTAGGAGTGTCGAAATCATGGCTAGTTTAGACGTTGCAATACTTTATTTAAAAACCTTGTTTTGAAAAGAGTACAATATTGCAACTTAATTAACCAACTCAAATCAAGCGGGTTATAATTTGTAAACCTCGTAGCCATGACTCTTAACCCAAAAACATTTGTTTTAGTAAATTATTTGAAAAACAATAAATGAGTTCAGATGATATGTATAATAAGAAAATAATGCATGATTAAATGAATAACCATGTAAAATGAGTTTGTATAAGATAAGTTGTTTGTAAATAAATGTCTTGTGAAAAGTATGTTACTTGTATAAAATGTTCTATGTCTCGAGCTGAAATGATTCAAATAACGCTACAATATGTAATACCATACAAACACTTATATATAGGAAGTACCAGCGGCGTATCCACCATGCTTGTATCATATTCCACACGCATTGTTACTTAATCACTTAATCCAAACCAAACCACCCAAGTAATGTTCATGCCCAATCGTTAAAACATCGTGTGAAAACCAATCGTAAATCGTTTAATTCGTTTTAGGTCGTGAAACTACTTATATGGTCGTCTCGCTAATAACATTCAAACCTTCGTGACTTTCGTCGCTTCTCGTTTTCGTATTAACAAACCTCCATAGGGTAAGTTAATAATTACAGATTCAGTCGCTACCTACCATACCCACACATAACCACGGGTGTAGTAACTAACGGGATTTGTCAGATCCTATGGTACCATAACCTAATACTGGTCGGCTTGATCATTGCTAATGAATGTCATTTGTTATGTAAACACAACCAACAAGTTTGTTCACTTTATGAAATCGTTATTAGTTTTGTATAAATCGCCTTAATTGTTTTTGAAACCATCGTTATAACTTCGAAAACATTTAGCACATATGAGTCACCCCAAAACAATTGAAAACAGTAAAATAGGGGAAGAATGTACTCGCCTGATAATGCTTGGAGGTCTTGAACAACAACCAAACAAAGCTAGAGGGAGCACGGAATCAGTCGGCAATCTAAAACTATAAATAAACCGGACTAAAATCGAGAGATCGGATAGAATGAGGCTTGGTAAACCAAA
>JARYGA010014413.1:0-25092 GCA_030545235.1 Helianthus tuberosus
CAAACGGAATTAGGTGTTTTCAAGCGAAATCAGGCTGTTTCAAACGGAATTAGGTGTTTTCAAGCGAAATTAGGCTGTTTCAAGCGAAATCAACCTGATGTCACTTGTTATCGGACCAAAAACCTTCGATTTCTCTCAAATGGCTTTGAATTAGGATCTGAAACTTTGTAGGGTTATAGATCAGGTGTTTTAGCACAACATATCAAAAAATCATGTAATTTGGACCGTAAAAACCTGTTCAATTTGACGATTTTCAGTGAAAAACGTAAAAAAGATGAAAAAGATGAAGAAATAGATGAAATCTGATGCAATTCTAGGTCGAATCTGTGCGAAATCATGTGATAGATCAGTGAAATCGAGCTCCTGCTCTGATACCACTTGTAGGACCGGTTATGACTCCGAAACGATTGCGAACCGATCGTGTGACGTGCGGAATCCGTACACGAACGTGACCTAAACACAAGAACGTACAAATAATGTGATTCTATTGAAAGATATGACGAGTACAAGAACCTTGAATCACTTTCTCTCTCTAGAATCTCTCTCTAGATCTAGAGCTCTCTAAAACTCCAAATGAGCAAAAGTTCTAATTCTAAAGTCTAAAGCTCTATTTATAGGCACAAGGCTTTTAATGAGATTTGTCATTATTACAGAAATGCCACCTTGCCTTTTTGTCTAGCTATCTCTAGTATTACAATATAAAGACTTGATTTCTTCAGTATTTGCTACGGACTGGTATTGACGAAGGCTATAGACATTACTGCACCAACAATACTGACACGGCCCTGTCTATTGCACCTGTTATTCCACACGACTTTGATCATGACGTTGAGCCTGGACATGAGATTGACTTTGTTCCCAACGATCAGCCTTTTGATGCACCCGCTGATCTTGAGCCGATACCTGCTGATCCTGAGCAAGCACTTGCTCCTGAGCCGATGCCAGCACCCGAGCCTGTACCTGCTCCTGATCCTCTGCCTGACCATGACCCTATACCTGTTGGCATACCTGTTGTTGCACCACTTATACCAGACCCGATCCCTGCACCCGCTGACCCTGCTGCTTTTGTTGATCAGATAGACCCCCGTTACGTGTTCACCAGCAATGGGTGAATAGAGGATGATGATGATATGCCCCCTTTTGTTGTGCCTGTTACTCCCCCTCATTCACATGCACCTATTGATGTTGCCCCCTTTCACCCGATTATATCCGATGTTCACCGCACTGACCTGCCGATCACATTCTTGCAGGATATCCCTCTACCCTGTCCAGGGGAAGGTCCCTCTAGCTAGCAGCCTGGCCATGCTCCCCACGTGTCAGACGCATTTCCTTTCATGCCACAGTATACACCTGCTACTCATTTTACTTCAGCACCACCAGGCGAGCCACTCATATGGTTTCCGCCAAACACAATGCCAGTTTCTGATCCATACCATCCCTCCCACTGTATTGGTGACACGAGGGATGACTTACTCCTGTCATTGCAGCTTTAGCAGGAGATCTTGTGTCATAGAGTCATGGAGCTTGAGAGGACTCGACGTCCTCCACCTTCTTCATGTCAATCACCGTTTGCGACTCCATCTGCTCCTCTTCTGCCTTATCCAGATTTTAACGTTCGATTTCTTACCATGGAGCAGCAGATTGGTTATCTGTTGCGTTGCCTTCATGCTCTTGAGGAGGATTTAGCGCATGTGCGCAGTTTACTTTTCGTTCCTCCACCTCATCCTCCGCTATCAGCATAGCCGGTTTTTGGTTTTATGCAGGTAGCTTACTTTTGATGAGAGTGTCGCTATTGAGCCTAGCTTACGAAGCCTTTTGAAGACCGCATTTTGATTTTTTGACTGTTGTAGATTGATAGATATTTCGGACAAGGGTAGTGTGACCCTGTAGTCCCTTTTGATGTGATACGGTACATTTGTAGAACATCTAAAACTGTATTTGTGGTCGATGATTTATGAAAGCTCAATCGCAATATTCTCATTATATACATTGTTGAATTATACATTGGTGATATGAATGTGATGTTATGTGCTTAGTTGCGTTGATAAATGTTGTTAGTGCAGTATGTCTATCGCCTCCGTCATCTCAAGACCGTAGCAGAAACAGTTTATTTCTAGCTTATATTGTAATATCTAGGTAAGAAAGGCAAGGTGGCAATATTGTAATTAATGAGTTTTCTCATTAAAGCCTTGGCCTATAAATAGTAGCTTTAGGGTTAGAGTTTAGGACTTTTGGCCATTTGAGAGATTTGGAGCTTGGTGCTTAGAGAGAGAAAGTAGAGAGAAAGTGCTCAAGGTGATTCGTGGTGCTTTGTACGTTTTCAGATTATCAATAGAATCACGTTTATATTACGTTCTCGTGTGTTCGATCACTCACGTTCATGGATTCCGTACGTCGAACGTGTTGTTACGCAATCGTTTCGGAGTGAAAACCGGGACCTACAAGTGGTATCAGAGCAGGTGCTCGGTTTCAGAGCAGGTGCTCGGTTGCAAAGATCAAACGCACAGATTCGTACAAGATTTGATCAGATTCAGAGCCAAAAACATCCAGATTTGTCAAATTTCTCTTAACTTTCTTGTTCTTCACGTTTTTCTCTGAATTTTGCAAAATTGACAGGGTTTTTACGGTCCAAATTAGCTGACTTTTTGATATGCTGTGTGAAATTAGCTGATCTATAACCCTACAAAATTTCAGGTCAAAATTCCAAGCCGTTTAGGAGAAATCTGAGTTTTTGTGATCGTTTTTGCTGAACTGTTCGTCACCAGCCGTTCGGCCAGCCTGTTCGATCGAACAGCCTAACCGTTCGGCCAGCATATTCGATCGAACAGCATTCACTTCATACTTTACATATCATTAAAGCCTTTGACTTTGTTGACTTGCCAGCCGATCGGCTAGCATCACTGGCCGAACGGTCAGTAAGCCGTGTCACAACGTCACTTTACAATTCATTAAAATCATTGACCTGTTGACCTAACCGAACGGCTAGTATCCCAACCAATCGAACAGCCTAGCCGTTCCATTACACTTTATTTCATTAAAAATTGTTTGACTTTGTTGACTGCTAACCGATCGGACAGCAGTCCGATCGAACACTTGTCTGTTCCACTACTATACATTTAAACTTTGACTATTGTTGACCTACCCGAACGGACAGCTGGCCGAACGGCTAGCATCCCAGCCGATCGATCAGCAAATCGTTTCATAACACATCACTTGTTCAGGTCACTTAGTCAACATAATAACCTGCCATCATTTAATAACATACAACAGTATCACGTGATTTTTAATTGCATTTGTTTGTACACTAATTGAGAGGTCCAATAGAAATCAATTGGAATATATACTGCTTGAGTTTTGATTTAAGATTTAGAGATTGTCGGCCATATTCTGAATTGATGTGATATGTTTGCATTAGATATTGATAATTGTCGGATATATTCGAATTAATATAGTGCATGTGATGATTATCAGTTTGCATGTGATAATGAGATTTGAATGAGTGCATATGCTAAGTGTCATTTTGTAGTTTGATTGTTTACACGTGATTCAGGTCAAAGAAGTCAACGTGCCAGCCGATCGGTCAAGTTTTTTTTGTCGTCTGGTGCTTTCAATTGAACACGCTAGCCGATCGGACAACATATTTGTCGTGTAGTGTTTTTGTTCGAACAAGTGAGTCATTTGGAGTGCCAACCGATTCAAAGCTCATTGTTGTGTAGTGTTTTCAATTGGCTAGCCTAACCATTCGACTAGCCCAACCGATCGAACAACAAGTTTACTTTTGTTGACTCACTTAATCGAACACCCTAACCGATCGAACAGCACCCCTGTCTGATCGAACAGCATATTGTTTTGTCGTGTAGCATCAGCCGATCGGATAACTCACTCTATTCAAGACAAAACACCAACCGATCGAACAGCACCCTGTCCGATCGAACAGCTTTCCCGTCCGATCGAACAGCAACCTGTCCGATCGACCAGCATACTGCCCGATCGATCAACCTCCCGTTCGTTTCAGTTGTTTGATATTGTTTAAACTGATCGTTTGCTTGTTTGTTTGAAGGTGATTTACAAAGTACGAATTTCAAGAAATTATTTGAAGATGTCGAGCAGCAGTGAAGAATTTTATAACACGTTTTACAACGCTTTCACTTCAGAATCATCCGAGAGAAGATCCGAAACAAGAAATTATTCGAAAGAGATTTCAGATAATATGAAGTATGATAATATGTATGGAAACCTACTGAAACCACCAAAATTAATGAAAGTTGAGGATTATAACTGGTGGAAAAATCGGTTTGAGGGTTGGGTAAAAGCGTTTGAACCTGAAAGTTGGTTAAAATTAAAACAGGAATATAAAGAACCAGCAAAAGAAGGAGGAGAGTTATTAACCGAAGAAGAGTTCACAGAAAGAGATGTAAAGAATGTTGTAGCTGAAAACAAAATGATCACATTGTTACATCAGTTAGTGAGAGAAGACATTATTTCACTACTTGAACATGAGAAAACATCTAAGGGTTTATGGGAAGCTCTTGAAAGAAAATGTTTGGGTAGTGCCGAAATCATTAAGAACAAAAAGAAATTACTAAGAAAAGAGTTTGATTTATTTGGTTGTTTAAAGAATGAATCAGTTTGTCAAATGATTGAGAGGTTTGGGCACTTGAAGTTGGAACTGGCGGGACATGGGATTGTATACTCTCAAGAAGAGCTAGTCGAAAAATTGTTTGACTCGTTGTTAGATGAGATGGATTGGCAATATTATGCTTTGATGTTAAAGAATACGATCAAGTCTGAGGATCTTACAGATGACTTGTTGATTGAAAGACTTAAAAGCCATGAATTGGAGATCAGAAAAACCAATAAAGTCAATAACACATCATACCAACAGAATGTGGAGCTGTATTACAGAGGAAATATGTTTGATCAAAAGTCAAAATCGGGATTTAGTGCTGGAAGCTCAAAGGATTCACCTCAACAAAGTTCTTCAAGAGATCCGGGATATCATTCTTTTGGTTCTAATTCATCAAATCCAAACATAGTCCATTGCAATATCGCCATAGATCTGAAAAACTCTCAAAGTCTGAATGCTGAAGCTGCCAAGCAACAAATGGTGTTCTTAGCATCCGTCCTGGAATCGTACGAAAGTCTGATCGCGGGAAAAGTTGGAAACCCAAAAATGACAAAAGAAGATTATGATCAGATCGATCCAGAGGAGATGGAGCTAATGGATATTAAATGGTGCATGGCTAGCACAATGAGGAGAGCACAACGATTCATGGAGATCACTGGAAGATCGTCTTTGGCATCTGGTGATTCGAAATTGGGGTTTGATAAGGCAAAAGTTACATGTTTCAAATGCAAACAGAAAGGACGCTTCAAGAGAGAATGTACAAACAGGGAAACTGACGAACCCACGAATCCATTCAAAGATGATTATTATAAGAAAGCAATTTATCATCGTTCCAGTGGATCAACAAATGTGAATCAGAAACATATCGATGAAGGGTCGTCAAAGAAAAGATCTAGAGCGATGGTCATTATTCATGACGATGAAGGTTATGACTGGAGTCAAATTCTTCCCGAAGAAGATTATGTTGGACATGCATATGTAGCCGATGTTGCTTATGATGAATGGTGGCGTAAGGATTGTGCTCGATATGAGATTAGTAAGTTGAGAGAACCATTCAAAGAAGCACAGAGAGCCAAGAGATGGAATGCTGAACTGGAATGTTACATGGATCCACAGGGTAATCCAGTGATTGATCCGTCAAAGGTGGATTTTAATGCAGTAACAAGTCTGTTTCCAAATGAGAGAACTTATAACACAAGAAGGTTGTCTGAAAAAGGGTATGAAGCTGAGTTGATGAACAAAATAAAAGAAATTTTGAAGCAAGTCTGCCAAAGGTGGTGGAAATGAAGAAGAGGAAAGAAGAAGAATTGAAAAAGCTGGTGGAAGAGGTGAAGGTTCTGGCAAAGAATGATGTTGAAGAAGAACGAAAGATGGAAGAAGAAGAAGAGAAGAAAGAAGAAGATCAGAAAGTTGAAACAGAAGAATCATCGGTGCTGAAAGAGTCTGAGGTAAATGAATCTTCTGATTTATCAAATGCTGAAATTGTTGATAAAAATGAAAACAAGTGCAGGAATTGCATAGAAATGTGCAAAGCCTGTACTGAAAAAAGATGAAATAATAAAAACAAAAGATATTGAAACAAACAAGCTTGAAAATGTTTTCAAAATAAAATGTAAAGAAATGATTGAAAAAGAAGAAATTTTGATACAAAAGGTTGAAAAGCTGACACAGAAATGTCATGATTTTGAAAAAGAAAATGAGATTTTGAAAGAAATGTGTACAGCAAAATGTGTTGGTTGTGTTGAAAAAGATAATAAGTTTCAAGATTTTCAAAAAGAGTATGATAATTTAAAGTGGTCAAGTCAGAGAGTACAAGAAGCTTATGATACTTTGAAGAGACAAGTCAAATGTTTTGACGAAAGATTGTCTGAAACTTTAACAACCAAAGAACTGTATGAGAGAAAGTTCAAAGAAAAGCAACTTGAATTAAACAAGTTTGTTGCTGAAGTTGCTAATCTCAAACAAGTTCTGGTTGAAAAAGAAAAGATTGTTACAAAACTTCAAAGTTATCATAACTCTTCGTACATTCTCGAATGCATTTTCAACATCACACCAGATGACAAAGATACTGACAAGAATAAAAAAGGTATTGGTTCAGAATTTCATCAGGTACCTCCACCATTGAGAAACAATTATACTTTTTATGATGAGGAAAAGGTGGCAAAAGGTCTGAACTTAGTTGACCAATTACCCTAAAGTATCGATGTGACTTACGCCAAATCTGATGAAGCTAATGATTCAGAGGTGGTAAGTAAGGTTGTTGAAAGCATTTTGAAAGATGAGACAACAAAAGGTAAGTCTGAATCACAGGATGAAAATGAGGGAAATTTTCATGATGGCTATCTTAAACAGTCAAAATCTGAGAAAATTATGAATGATGATTCAAAAGGATTGGTTTATACCATGATTGGATCGGACAAATTATTCTTAGATATTGTATTCCCGATTCAAAATGTGATTTCAGAAAAGATTGATAAAGTCTTTAAGATGGTTGAGATTGAGAAATCAGAAATTTCAAAATTTGCTGGGAAGAGCAAGAAAATTTTTTATAACAAACCCGATTACAAAAAGAAGAATATGAAAGCAGGGTTGGGTTATAAAAGGAAACAGAATCAAAATAAAAGTTTTGAAAAACAAAATGTTCAAAAGAAAACGAATTTTGTTCATGGGAAAAGTTCGGAAGAAGAGAAAGAACTCCAATTTAGACGTCAGTCTAATGAAGAGTTCTATGCTCAGAAAAAGAAACAACAACAGACTAAAGATGTTTCAATGAAAACGTGCTTTAAATGTAATCAAATTGGACATGTTGCACGCAAGTGTCCAAACACTAAGCCTGTTGATGTTGAAAAACAGAAGTCTGAGGATGTGAGACAAAAGTCTACCAGATTTGATTCAAAACAAACTTGGAGGTACAACACAAACAAGTTTGCTTCGAATCAAACTTGGAAACCAAAACAAACTAGGTCTGATTCAGGACAAACCCAGAATTCTCACACACCCAGATTCAGAACAACACAAAGTTGGCAAACATCAGTTGATATGACAAAGCCAAATCAATTTTGGAAACCAAAAGTTGTTGTTCAAAGTCAAAATAATCAAAACGAGTCACGATTTTACAAAAGAAGTGCTTCAAAAGGACAGAACTGGGTGATTAAGAAAGAAGTGACTACTGTGAATGATGAAAAGGTTGAAGTCAAAGATGAAAAAGTTTTTGTACGAGATGACAAAGATTTTCCAAAACTGAATGAAGCTTATTGTGTTGAAATGCCTAAGGTCAAACAGACCTGGGCTAAATTGTTCAAGTAATTGAGTTTTTATAAATGTGCAGGTGCTCATGAAGTTTGATTGTCAAGGAAAAGAATTGATGAGCAGCCTGGCACAAGAGGAGAAGGCTGCTGAACCCTGGTTTGGTTGAACAGGGAGTTTATCAGTTTCTGTACATAAATAAACATTATTTTCAAAAACTCTAAAAATTTGAAAAACTTAAAAACCAAAAATATGTTTGTTTTTAATTATTGTCAAAATAGAAAATTTCAAAAATATGTGTTGATTGAATACGCCGAAACCCTCACGGCTGAACAAACATGATTAATTTCACAAGATTGAAAAACGGTTTTCAAACTGTAAAATATCAATGTGTTGTAAATCATGGGGGTATGTTATTTTTTGCAAATCAGTGCATGAGAAGCAGAAAATGGATGGCGAGACAAAGCTATCAGTATTGGTTGTCAAATTTTCTTTAAATGGTTTTGCATTTTAGGGGGAGTAAGAATTTGTCAGAAAATACTAAAACATTTGAAAATTTGAAAAAGTCAAAAACATGATAAAAGGAAAAATTGAGTTTTTGCATAAAAAGAGGAAATGATAGTACATCAGTAGACAGTTACAGTATGCTAAAGAATTGTAATGATTATATTGCATTAAACAGTCTCACTGATGATATGCCGATAGGTTTTTATACATTTAGTAAACTTTTTCGGGATATAAACTTAAATTCAAACTTGCTTATTTCGTGGGGAACACTACTTGGATATATAGGTAACCCCTGAAATCTCGTTTGAAGGACCCCTCTTTCTGAGATACTAGGTTTTTATGCTTAGTGATATCTGGGGTATTATCCCGGGACTTCTGATTTTGTGGAAGCAATGGCCTAGTCCCCGGAGAATACTTTCTGCATTGCTTGAAATATAGCGCCGCCCTCAGCAAATTGATGAAACAATAAAATTGATAGTCATTGTTGTTGTAATACAAAAGATCCTCTAAAGGGGACCCACCCAAGTCGAACCGTCATCTCTCTGCTGAACGAAAGTTCTGACCTGAGCTCTCACGGTTTCGTACTGCTTCGTAATTTATTCCCCTTACAGATATCATCTAGGTATACTCACCTGTGAGACTGAATATTGGGATCTGGATACGGGAGTATATTCAAGAGGTGGGACACATGAATGAGTTTAAGTTCTTAATACATCTAAATCGTATCTCGAAACAGTTGAACTTTGTGTGAAAATTTAAGTGGATCAGTATATCGACAATCTAAGTGAATTGTTTAATTCTTAATGTGTAACTAAGCTCAATGGTACTTGTGACTTGTCAAAAACTGATATGATCCTCTAACGCAAACTCAAACAAAAAAATTGTCTGTAAATATGTTTGTACATATTTCTTTATTGCTTTATATTTTCAGAAAAAATACAAAAAGATTTTTTATTCTGCTTTATTTTCGACAACCGATGTCTGGGAAGCTGAGTTTCAAAATCTAAGTATGCTGATTGTGTTTCTGAAAATAAAAAAAGTTCATTAATCTGAAACTTGAAATTTTTAAATCAAAAATCAAAAAGAGTTTGTGAAATCTCCAAGGTCATTAAGTTGGACTTGGATGATTAACCGTGAAGGATTTGGATGCTCATATTGTTAAAATCTATTGAATAGAGCCAGTTTTCAATCCTGTTCGCTTAATACTGCCAAATCAATGAAGATTGATTGATAGGGGGAGTGAATCAAGTATCTGGATATATTCATATTATTATATTTTAAAGCCAGGATCTTGATTTAGAAAGTTTAATAGAGCCAGGTTACGATACCTGGACAACTGAAAATGTTTTACTTATAAATGTTTGAGAATTGCAGATGTTGTACCAGACTACGATCCCGACAGCTGAGTCTAAGGGGGAGTCTGAAGACAAGCTCAACGAAAGGGGAAGCGTGCATTCAAGGAGCCACGTAACTATCCCAGAGGAGCTTGTAACCGGAAATCCAGGTGTCGATCCCAAAGCATGGAAGCTTGATGAAAGGGGGAGCCTGAAGAGTCTACTGAAAGAGGAAGCTGAAGCTGAAGACAGATCCACGGGGATTCTGTTCAAACTAAAGAGAGAAAGTCCAGACGCTACGAGTCTAACTAAATGTTTGAGATTGACTGCGGCAATATCCAAGGGGGAGTCTGTTAGTGCAGTATGTCTATCGCCTCCGTCATCTCAAGACCGTAGCAGAAACAATTTATTTCTAGCTTATATTGTAATATCTAGTTAAGAAAGGCAAGGTGGCAATATTGTAATTAATGAGTTTTCTCATTAAAGCCTTGGCCTATAAATAGTAGCTTTAGGGTTAGAGTTTAGGACTTTTGGCCATTTGAGAGATTTGGAGCTTGGTGCTTAGAGAGAGAAAGTAGAGAGAGAAAGTGCTCAAGGTGATTCGTGGTGCTTTTTACGTTTTCAGATTATCAATAGAATCACGTTTATATTACGTTCTCGTGTGTTCGATCACTCACGTTCACGGATTCCGCACGTCGAACGTGTTGTTACGCAATCGTTTCGGAGTGAAAACCGGAACCTACAAATGTTATTACATACACGTACTACATGCTTATATACATAAGACCTGACCTATACAATCTTCTTTTAGAAGATGCCTCCTCGAAGAGACAATCAGCTGCCCACATCAGAGGCTGAGCTACAAGAACGGATTTCACGAGCAATAGCACAACACGAGGCCTTACGCTCTGAGCATAGCGTAGGTACCTCAGGAAGTAACCCACCTCGTGTAATGTTTAAGTCACTAAAGACACATTACGTTACAATTGGATACTCCATGTGCGTTCGCTAATGCTTTCTGTGAATGATGTTGCTTGTACAGGCTGTACCTACAAGCAGTTCCTTGACTGCAAGCCGCTGAATTTCGACGGCACCGGGGGTGCTGTAGCTTTCGTTAGATGGACGAAGAAAACTGATTCTGCGCTAAGAATGAGCAAGTGTGCGCCGGAGCACCAGGTCACCTACATCTCTAGATTGTTCTTAGAAGGAGCGCTATCATGGTGGAATCTCCAAGTTCAGACTCTGGGAGAAGAGGCTGCATATGCCATGACATGGGATGAGATGAAGGAATTCATGCGCAAGAAATACTGTTCAAGGGCTGAGATCCAGAAATTGGAAATTGAATTCTGGAATCTCAAGATGGATGGTCCGAAGATTGTTGAATACGTGCAGAGATTTCACGACTTATCTCGCGTCATTCCTTACATGGTTGATCCGGAGTTCAAGCGAATCGAGCATTTTGTTTGGGGATTGGCACCCCAAATCGTGAGCATGGTGACGACGTCAAAGCCTTCAACGATCACTGAGGCTATTGATCTGAGTGTGGCACTAACTGAAAAAAGCGATCTGGTTGAACAAGTTCTCGATTTCTGACCAAAAGAATAAGGAGACTCACGTTGAGTCATCAGGTGAGAACAAAAGGAAGTTCTCAAATTTTAAAAAGGGTACCAGCAGTGCTAACAAGAAGAAAGAGGCAAACCCACCAGCCGAGGTCAAGACTGGTGTTGAAAACAAAGGAAAAGGGTATATGGGCACCTTGCCCAGATGCGATATGTGTCATTTTCATCACATTGGACGATGCCGAGCTAGAAAGTGTGAGACATGCGAAAAAGTTGGCCATGCCAAAGAGACATGCTGGTATGGTGCCAGTCGTGGTAATGGTGGTCTGAGAGGTAATGGCAACGGAAATGGAAATGGTAACCGTGGTGGAAATTGGTATGGAAACCGGAATTAAGGAGGAAATGGCGGAAATGGTAATCGTGGTAATTTAGGAAACCAGGCTGGAAGTGGAAAACGCAACCAAAACAACAACCAGGGTGGAATTGGAAATGGAAATGGTCGGGGACCAGGTTGCTTTAACTGTGGAGATGTTGGGCATTTCAAGCGTGATTGCCTAAGAAACAACCAAGCTTAGGGAAGGGTCAACATAGGAGCGAGGGAAGCTCGCCAAGATCCGAACATAGTCACTGGTAAGTTCCCTATCAACCAGCGCTTTGCATCTGTATTGTTTGATACTGGTGCTGATTATAGCTTTGTATCCCTAGAATTTAAGAATATGCTTGGGTTAGTAGCTAGTAAGCTAGATATTCCGTATTCGATAGAGCTAGCTAATGGAAAGCTAGTAGAAGCAAATGAGGTCATTAGAGGTTGTGTAATAGAGCTCGGAGAGCATGAATTTACGCTTGATCTTCTGCCAGTCGAGTTGGGAAGCTTTGACGTGGTAGTTGGAATGGATTGGTTATCAAGTAACCGAGCGGAGATCATATGTCACGAAAAGATCATTCGCATTCCGATGGCGAATGGAGAAACGATTGTGGTGCATGGAGAGAAGCATGATACGCCTCTAAGGATTATCAGTTGTTTGAAGGCCCGAAGATGTTTGCAGAAAGGATGTGTTTCCTTCTTGGTGCACATCGTGGATAAGGAAACCGCTGAGCCAAAGCTGGAAGATATCCCAGTTGTAAGGGAATATCCTGAAGTTTTCCTCGAAGACTTGCCAGGATTGCCGCCACAAAGACAAGTCGAATTTCACATTGACTTAGTTCCAGGCGCCGCACCTGTAGCAAAGGCACCTTATTGACTTGCGCCTTCCGAGATGCAAGAGTTGTCGATGGAACTTCAAGAGCTTTTGGACAAGGGATTTATCAGACCAAGCTTCTCGCCTTGGGGAGCTCCAGCTTTGTTCGTCAAGAAGAAGGACGGTAGTTTTCGTATGTGCATCAACTACCGAGAGCTAAACAAGTTAACCATCAAGAATCGGTATCCTTTTCCGAGGATTGATGATCTTTTCGATCAACTACAAGGTTCGAGTTTCTACTCCAAGATCGATCTTCGATCAGGTTATCACCAGCTGAGAATTCAAGAAGAGAGCATACCAAAGACTGCCTTCAGGACTCGTTATGGACACTACGAGTTTCTTGTTATGCCGTTCGGTGTGACAAATGCGCCAGCAGTATTTATGGATTTGATGAATAGAGTCTGCAAGCCATATCTCGATAAATTCGTAATTGTGTTTATCGACGATATTTTGATTTATTCAAGGATGAAGGGAGAGCATGAACAACACCTAAGTGCCATTTTAGAATTTCTTAAGAAGGAAAAGCTATACTCAAAGTTCTTAAAGTGCGAGTTCTGGTTGCGTGAGGTTCAGTTCCTTGGCCACGTGGTAAACGGAGACGGAATTCATGTGGATCCCACCAAGATCGAGGCGATCAAGAATTGGGAAACTCCGAAGACGCCAACCGAGATTCGACAGTTCCTAGGTTTGGCAGGATATTATCGCCGGTTCATTGAGGATTTTTTGGAAATCGCTCAACCTTTGACCTCCCTTATCCAAAAGGATAAGAAGTATGAATGGGAAGACCAGCAAGAAGAAGCTTTTCACTTACTGAAGAACAAGCTTTGCGACGCACCTATTTTATCCCTACCCGAAGGCACCGAATGTGACACCTGTGTCACTTCAACCATAAAAAAAATGCCAAACCAATGAAATATTATATTTCATACTTGGGATTTTAATAAATATGTGTATCATTTGCACATATCAATTCTTGTTCGATTTCGGGCTCTAAATCGCTTTCTGGAAGGTTATAGGCGCCCGATGCGTAAATATAACCAGTTTAATGCAACGAACACTCCAGAATAGTGAAATAGATTTAACATACCTTAAATAACCTTTACATAACTTAGAAATAAGTTTTGAAGGCTTTGGTATGGCAAAATCAAGTTTAATCGCTTACAGGGACTAAATTCGACAAACTGCGAAAGTATGGTGATTCGTACTGGAACAGACATTCCAGAACATGACCATAAGTTAAACATACCATAGATATCCTTTACATAGCTTAGAAATAGGCTTTGAGGGGTTCGGTGTGCTAAAATAAACTTTTGGGTCATTCAGGGACTAAAAGCGTCAAAAAGTGCACAAGTTTGCATTTTCGCGCATAACTTCATTTTAGAGCTTTGAAATGGGGTTAACGGGCCTTAAACATGTCGGAAATAGCACAAAACACCAACAGGGACTAAAGCTGGTAATTTGCCAAAGTTGCTGGCTTACGGACCGTAAGCCATCACCCTTACGGTCCGTAAGGGGTCCCCAGATCATCAGAAACTTCTAAACAGCTGTTAAGCACTCCCAAACCCAATTTCACTTGCCTCTTCCTGATAGTCAGGGCCATTTTGGTGTTCCATGGAATTTCAACAAGTGTAGGGATGAGATTAAAGCCCGGATTACGAGAAACGATCCTAACGGTTGTCCATTTCCTATAAATACCCACCTTAATTCCACTTCTTCCTCACAAAATCTGATCTAAAGTGCTCTAAGTTGAAGCCTTTGCTTCATACCTGAACTATTTGGATCGAGATTGCTTGCGGGGATCCTTTGTAAGTGTTCTTTCATTCTTTTCATCCGTTTTAGCGTTAAAGTCAAACTTTGTTTGACTTTATGCATTGACCAGTTTATGGTCAATGGGAAGTTCGTTTGAACTTCATAACGTGAGCGTAATCACGATGGTTATAGTCCCTTGTGACTATACCTACTGATTACCACGTTATCTAGGCTCAGTGACGAGTCGTAGTTTCGGCCAAAACACGCATTCTTGCGTATTTTGTAACCAAACTACTCTGGGGTATCAAAACCGTTTGTTTTGATACCAAACCTGTTTTCTAACTTAACTAAACATGTTTTGACATGTTTAGCTCGTCACTTTTTAGATTAGTGCTTATGTAGAGCCGTAAGTCAAGCGGACTAAACACCCGCTTAGACTTACGAACTAGACCCGTTTGGTCGATCTTTAGGATCCGACCAAACACATTTAGTGACCATAGTAGCATAGGGAATAACCTTCCGAGGTTATACCTTATGGTTACCTAGTTTAAGTAGTTGTATGATAGGTAGTTTATATGCATTAGGTATATTGCCAAAATACCCTTTTCATGTGTAATTGGTAATTAAGCATATGTAACCTAAACTTTTGACACGTAACTGATTATACAACATGATTAAACATGTATTGGCATGTAATACTTGTCATAGGACTAGTTAGACGTTCCGAACGCGTTTCACGCGAACGACACGTTAAAGTAGCATAAGCTACCTTAATGGGTCGCGATGGGTCGAAAGCACTTAGGATAGGTTTCATTTTAGTATGTAGGCTTTGTTAAACCATATTACATGAGTCCCCATACTCATTTGGTTTACGAGCCCTCATTCTATCTGATCCTCCGATTTAGGTCCGGTATATTAACATAGTTACCTATTTTAGGTGTCGTTTGATATCCGCGATCTCTAGCATTGTTTGGTTGTTACTCAAGGACTACTAAGCAATCTCATGTGAGTACATAGACCCCTCTTTTACTGTTTTTCAAACGTTTTGGGGTGAAGCATGTGTACCTATCTGTTATTTTCATGTTTTCCAAAAGTATAATTGATTATACATGTTAGTACTTATCTGTTGACAAACTAAATGACTATCTATGGTTTAAACACTGATTTTTCAAAGATTATAAAATTAATTGTTGAATTGTACTTATTTTGTTCACCAGATCGGTTGGTAGTATGATATAGCGCTATAGGATTTGACTCCCCATTCCTGTTGTCATGGAATGTCTGAAACCAATTTGTTTCTCCATCCAAATAGGGATTTCCTTTGTGGTATCCCTATAGTCACAAAGGTGTATTTTGATGCACTAGGTCTGAATGAATTCTTAAATCACATTATTTTTATGTATTTAATTATACCTCCGAATGTATAGTTTGATATACTCCCATATGTGATACTGTACAAAACCAACATATATTTATCACATCCAAAGCATATTTTGATATGTTATTTACAAAACCAAAACATAGTTTAATATGTTATTTATCACATCCAAAGCATATTTTGATATGTTATTTATGAAACCAAAACATAGTTTAATATGTTATTTATAAATCCGAAGTATACTTGTAATATACTACTGAAAACTTTTATTCTAAACAACTAAAGAATATTTAATGTACCATCTATCTAACGATTGGGTTTTGGTTAGTGTTTATATAACGGGACGGGTGTAATGTGATGAAAACATGGTAGATACGCCGCTGGTACTTCTTATATATAAGTGTTTTCATTGCATTACATACCGTGGCGTTATTTAGTACACTTGGGTCAACGATATTGGAACTGAAATATATTTTAATATATTACTCATTCGATTCTCTTAAAATCCAAAGTATATTTTCACATATACTATAAGCCTTTTTATCAAAATATTGTTTTTCGAACAACGCATTCAATACAAACTCATTTTACATGGTTATTCACTTAACCATACATAATTCTTTTATAAATATATATATATATATATATATCATTGTTTTGTTTATCACTTTTCAAATGATTTATAAAACTAAACATTTTACAAGGATCATGACTGACTTTTGTTAAACAACTTTTTCTAAACTTATAAGTCATGAATCCTATATTCACAAAACCTATGTATCTCACAGGCATTTTTATGCTGACGTACCTATTTTTACATATGTTTCAGGTGCTGTCTTGAGATGATTGTTGATACATGCTACATTTAGGATGGACTCGTGCCTTAGCGACTTTAAAACTTGGAAGATCATAGTTGTACTTATTTGATTGTATTAAAACAATGAGTTCATTTATTCAATAAAACAAAATTTATTTATTCCATGGTTATGAAACAATGATTCTATTACAACACTCCCCGACGTTTCCGCCACGTCTAGTTGTTTTACGTGGTCGGGGTGTGACAGAAAAGTTGGTATCAGAGCCAATGGTTATAGGGAATTAGGTTATTACTGATGCTTTGACCTAGACTATAACCTTCCTAGGACCCTAAAACAAGTTTTCTTGTGTTTAGTTTTAAAACAATACCGTCACTTATTCTTAGGTGACAACCACAATAAGAACACAAATTTCTATCCCGCTTTGAAAACTAATCATCTGTTCTAGGATGATTTATTTCAAAATCCCGTCAAAGTTAGTCTAAATAATGTGAACACGTGCAAACTGGAAGGGTGGGTGCCTGTACCCTGAGCTTTCTGTCTAAGGCTAGAGTGTTCGTACAAATCCGCAATATCGGACCAGTCACTCTTACCTGGGAACTCTTGGGGTGAGTGTCCACTTATAGGCGAGCATGTCTTCGCGATACATTATTTTTTACCTATTTACTTTGATTAATCACCGGGGTTGTTTGTTGCTTTGTAGTAACAAACAAATGACCACCATCCTTGCTTTCATCAGATTTGTTTCATCTCATTCTTTTCGTCTAATTCTCTCACTCGTTTCCTTTCATGTTCCTCTTTTAGAATGCCTCCTCGACGCAACAATCAGATGGCGAATGCCGAACTGGCAGAAATCATCGCGCAGCAAATGGCTGTTGCCTTCCCAAATCTTTTTGCTCAAATGAATCAAGCCATCAACAACCATAATGCTCCATGCAATTTCAAGAGTTTCAATTCGGCTAAGCCACTCAAGTTTAGTGGTTCTGAAGGAGCAACTGGGCTCCTACAATGGTTCGAGAGCACTGAGAGTATGTTCCGTCACGTTCAGTGTCCTGATAATCGCAAGGTCGAGTTTGCTTCCAGTGTGTTTCAGAAAAGGGCTCTTACATGGTGGAACGGGGTTATGAGAGACCGCGGTGCTAAGGTTACATTAGCACAAACTTGGGCTGAACTTAGGGCTCTTATGATGAAGGAGTTTTGTCCTCATCATGAATTGAGAGCTTTAGAAAGGGAATTCGATGACCTGAAGCAAGACAGTGGAGAACAACGAGCCTATACTGACCGCTATGAGGAATTGAGCCTGTTATGCCCTACTATGGTTACTCCTGTGGATAAGGCGATCGAGAAATATATTGATGGTCTTCCTGACCTAGTTCAGGATATTGTTACTGGCAGTAACCCTACTACTGTCAGACAAGCCATTGAACTATTTGCCACCCTAACTGAATCCCATATCAGGAAGGGTAAGCTGTTTCGGAAAGATGACCCAAGACCATCTGACAAGGCTGCTCAAGCTGAGCCAAAGGAAAAACAGGATGAGGTATCCAAGAAGAAGAAGCACAAAGCCTCTCAAAACTGCGCCATAACTGCTCAAGACAAACAGGTTGCACCAAACCAGCCAGCACAACCTTGCAAAAGACAAAACTATGTTGGTACCGCACCTTTGTGCAACAAGTGCAACTGTCATCATCTAGAGCAAGAGCAATGTCACAAATGTACCCACTGTGGGCGGTTGGGACATTTGATCAATGTTTGTCGTTATGCAAATCAAGCTGCTGCAAACCCTGCTGCTGTTCAAGCACGGTTCCCTCCAGGGTCATGTTATAACTGTGGTGACCTTACCCACTACAGGAACAACTGCCCAAGACTTGTTAACATACCTCCAGCGCATGGATGAGTGTTTAACATCAATGAGGCAAACATGAACAATGATGCAACAGTGAACAATTAGTGTTTTGTATTTTTCCTTGGTTGTTATCTTTTGACACTTCAAGACAATTCGGTTGTTACATAAATAAAGATTTGTTGTTTTTATTTCTGTAAAATTTATGCGATTGTGTGAATGCTTGATGCCACCTTATGATGTCAACCCAAAGACAAACTACTCGTGTGGTTCTGTCATTTTATGATCACTTGTGATCTCCCCAAGAACCTTAAACACTCGTTTCTTTTAAGAAACAACGCCAAACTCTTATTGAAAATCCTTCTATCTTTATAGATAGATCCTTGAAAATGATTAAAGTGCCAAATGAAATCCATGGATTGGATTCCTAGTGTGCTTTAAATATCCATGCCCAAAGATAACAAATTAAAGAATCAAGTTAACTAATTATGTGCTTATGTGTTTTCTTCTATGTTTTGTGGTTGTATGTGATCCCTCCAAATCCTCGTAGAATCTTCCATATCTCATATGAGGGATTCATAGTAGGATATCCAAAGTTACTATCTTAAATCCTTAATGGACTTCTACGTTGTAGTCAAGTCCCTTGGATTTTAAAGTACTATTCTAAAATTGGACCCTTTGAGTGGTCTAGATAAACAGATTGATTTGAAAATCTGATTAGAAATATCATGCGATGATATAATTAAAAATATCCCTTAAGTGGTCTATTTAAGGAGATCGTACGACGGTCTAGTTAAGAAGATCATGTGTTGATCTAGTTAAAAAGATCGTTCGTTGATCTAGTTGAAAAGATCCTTTGGTGGTCTAGTTAAGTCGCTTCATGTTTATTCAATTGATTTTTCCTCTACGCATTATGAAATGAACTGTGCGGACTGTGCAAGGAATTACGTAATTATGGAGGCCTACATAATTATGGAAATTCAGTGCACAGAAACCACAAGAAGTTTTGTCATGTGTTAAAACCTATAGTGACAAGAATAATGGTACGGAGAAGTCCTGGACCTCGACCAATGTCATTTATTCTACACTCCCTAATTCTAATTTCAAGCACACACAAGTTTCCTATGATAAGTCTTCATAAGAAACGTTCTTCTATCCGTAGTTCAAAATTCCATGTTTTGCTACTACAAGGACTTCACTTTGATAATTGAAAATTTCACTAAGAATCCTAACATGGCCCAGATTTTTACTTAAGGGTTCAATGGATCTATTTGAAGGCGAAATCGTCACAGCTGTCTTCACAAGTTTCCTCTAGAATTAAATTTCGGGATGAAATTTCCTAAAGTAGGGGAGACTGTGACACCTGTGTCACTTCAACCATCAAAAAATGCCAAACCAATGAAATATTATATTTCATACTTGGGATTTGAATCGCTTTCTGGAAGGTTATACGCGCACCGATGCGTAAATATAACCAGTTTAATGCAATGAACACTCCGGAATAGTGAAATAGGTTTAACATACCTTAAATAACCTTTACATAACTTAGAAATAAGTTTTGAAGGCCTTGGTATGGCAAAATCAAGTTTAATCGCTTACAGAGACTAAATTCGACAAACTACGAAAGTATGGTGATTCGTACTGGAACAGACATTCCGGAACATGACCATAAGTTAAACATACCATAGATATTCTTTACATAGCTTAGAAATAGGCTTTGAGGGGTTCGGTGTGCTAAAATAAACTTTTGGGTCATTCAGGGACTAAAAGCGTCAAAAAGTGCACAAGTTTGCATTTTCGCGCATAACTTACATTCTGAATACATCCGGACGTCCTAAAATTTATGTAAGCACTAAAATATTTTATTTTAGTGTTTGGCATAAGAAAAATCCATTCGTCACGCAATTTGGATCGTTTTTCACGCTTATACGCATTCCGTCGTAATTAAGCGAACATCGCGATCGTACGGCCAAACGAACCGACATCCGATTAGCACATTTTAAGTTCCCTATACTTAAACATGTCGGAAATAGCTCAAAACACCAACAGGGACTAAAGCTGTCAATTTGCCAAAGTTGCTGGCTTACGGACCGTAAGCCATCACCCTTACGGTCCGTAAGGGGTCCCCAGATCATTAGAAACTTCTAAACAGCTGTTAACAGCTGTTAAGCACTCCCAAACCCAATTGCACTTGCCTATTCCTGATAGTGAGGGGCCATTTTGGTGTTCCATGGAAATTTCAACAAGTGTAGGGATGAGATTAAAGCCCGGATTACGAGAAACGATCCTAACGGTTGTCCATTTCCTATAAATACCCACCTTAATTCCACTTCTTCCTCACAAAATCTGATCTAAAGTGCTCTAAGTTGAAGCCTTTGCTTCATACCTAAGCTATTTGTGTGACACTTCGGGTTTTTCCGAGCAACCTCATTGTTTAGCTTTATGTGTACATATACTATTAAATGAAGATTTGCGAATTATCTTGAAGTATTATGTGATGCTTGTATTAAACTATGTGTATGTAATATACATATATATGTACGTATAAGTGAATCAAAACCAACATGGACCCGACTCGAGACCACCCGGTCTCGAGTAAACCAATTCAGTTGGGCCGTGCACTCCCTTGGCCCACTCGGAAACCCACTTAAGGTGCATTACCTTCTATATAAGCCTAAAACCCTCACACACACTCTCCTTTACACTCCCTCTAATTTCATCCTCACTTTCCCTCTCTCTAGAAAACCTAAAACCCTAACAATTAAGCATCACCCTCTCTCCCACCTCTCGGACTCAAAGCAGCAGCCATCGGAAGTCTCGGATCAGCTTGTACACACCAATTGGAAGCTCCATCCTTCACTACTTCATACCCTTTTTGCCCACACTCGGACCGGTTAGTGTTCCCTTCCATTATAGATGATAATGTGTGACCAAGTGTGTGCTTGATGAAAAGTATACATGCTTAATCTTGTTGCATGATTTGTATGATTTAGTGGACTAAATATAGTTAGGTAATGCAGATGTACATTCAAGGGTAAATAAGATAAATCAATGATGGTGTGTGAATGGTGAGCACAAATCTGTCTAGATGGATGATGGTCATTAGTGTTAGTTAGGTGTTGGTTTGAATAATAATGTTGTCTAAACATGGGATGCAAGATTTCCACAACAAATACATGTGGTCGGTGTTGAGCCGAGGATTGCATGCTAGACATAGGGCCAAAGATGATGTCTAAATTGTGTATTGGCTTAGGATTATGAATATGCAAAAAAAGGATGAACTACTTGAATATGTGTTGAATATGTGATGAATGTGCTTGATGAACTATTTGAAGATCATTGAAAATATTTGAAATTGTTGGTGTTTGATCCGTTTTGATTAGGATTTAGACAAGGGAACATGTTTGTGCATTTTCATTGGATGAGTACATAGGATCATGAAATGGAAATTCTATTGGATAGTACATTCTGTGCAGACATTCTAGAAACATCAATGTTGCAAGTCGAGACCTTCAGTCTCGACTCGAGACCAAAGCAATTGGGGTCGAGACCACCAAGTAACAACTTGAGATAAGCTTCAAGACTCGAGATCAGCAAGGTCTCGACTCGAGACCTCATGATCTCGACTCGAGACTGAACCCGAGACATCTAAGGTTGCGACTTGAACTTGCGTGACTCGAGGCCACCCCACTACAACCCGAGACCATTTGGTTGCGACTCGAGACCTCTCGGTCTCGACTCGAGACCACCTGGTCTCGAGTGGGCTGCTTGTTTTCGTTATTGGGCCGCATCTAATGTTTGGGCTGCATAATTACTGTTTCACTGTTTACATTGGATTATGTGTTAACTGTTAATGTTTGACTGTGCAATTATTAGAGCAGGCCCAATACCCCCATATGTTTTCTATGCTATGTGTTAAATACGTGTACCATATACGTGATTACTTGTGTCCGAGCCTGACCCACATTGGTAACCATATTAGGACGTGGTGACCAGCATATTTAACCAAGTAAACTAAACTACCGAGCAACCCAAGGTGAGTTCACACACTAAAAGCATGCGTCCCAGGGAGGGACACGAACAAAAATCAAGAACAACTTTTAAACTACTATTTCCGGGGGAAAATGCGTTTGGGTATTATTTATAAATCACAACTAGCAAAACTAAACGAACCTCTATCACATTAAGTCCCTGCTTACAGTACCGATTAATCGCCGGGGGCGAACGGGTTATTAGTTGATAGCGCTATTAGGTTTGACAACCTCACACCGTGACCGGGGGAGATCGGGCGTGAACTAGTAGACCTTGCATCTTGGTCAATGACGATAGACATTGACCTGGGGCACAAAAATCTTCTCGTCAATAGTTTCGGTAACTTCAGTTTAGTAGCTTTCATATGGGGTAGCTCCCCATGACGTGATTATAAATGCTTTATCTAAACAACCTACGTTTTTCGAAAAGTTAAAACTGGACATCTCGTGAACTCGCCAACATTTTTGTTGACACCCTACTGCATGCTTTGCAGGTAACCAGTGACTCAGGAGCTTGCAGCTTGGGGAAGTGTAGTGGTCGTCTTAACCCGTGTGTTGGGTTTTAAATAATCTTGAACTATGAACCTTGTTTTTGAAACTGTTTGGGTTATGCTTCTGCTACTTACTTAAACTATTATTCGAACTTAAACCTTTAAAACATTGAACTATGATGTTTACTAACTATTGTGGTTGGTGAATATTTTTACTATTAAACAATGCTCAGTATAATTGGTGGCTGGATCCTGGTCAGTCACGCCTCTAAGAGGTGGTACTCCGCACGTGGATTTGGGGGTGTGACAGATTGGTATCAGAGCCATTGGTTATAGTGAACTTGGTTTTAAAAAGAAGAGTCTTTTGAGAAAAACCAGACTATAACCCGTGACTCGTGACGACACTACACTCCAAGGGCAAGACTCAACATATTATACCTCATAGCTCGGACTTGTGTTTACTTGCTTGTTTACCTTATGTTGACTGCTCTACTATACATACTAGTGTGCCTAATTAGATAGATACACATCCCTCTTCTATCACATTCTCGCTACGTTACGACACCACACTCATACTGTGTTTTCTGGTTATGAAGACAATGAGTGGACGCGGAAGAGGAAACGTCAACATGACTCAGGCTCAGTTCACTAACTTGCTCAACACGGTGGCTGCAGCTTTCGCAGCTCACCCTGGAGGTAAACTCGTTACTTTAGGATGTTTAGATCCTACCCCCACATCGTCTTTTCACCTCTAAGCCTATTCGCTTCACTTCTCACAACAGGTCAGCAAGCGCCTGCTCAACCACGTGTCTGTACTTTCAAAACCTTCATGGATTGCAAGCCTCTCCCTTTCAACGGCACTGAAGGTGCCATAGGCCTTCTGCACTGGATTGAAAAGGCCGAAGCTGTTTTTGCTGTCTGCGAGTGTCCCCTTGCTAATTGGGTAAAGTTTGCGACTGGTACGCTTGAAGGAAACGCACTTTCATGGTGGAAGGCACAGATTCAGATGCTTGGTTTGGAAACCGCTAATGCCACCGCATGGGAAGATTTCAAGGACATGATCAAGGAAGAATACTGTCACAGGGATGACATTCATAAGCTCGAAAACGAGTATTTTGAGTTCAAGATGATTGGATCAGAGATTGAGACCTACACCAAACAGTCCAATGACTATGCTGCACTCTGCCTAAACATGTCTCGACCTATGTATCGAAGGTTCGAATTGTAAATCAAAGGCTTGGCCCCAGAGATACGAAGCCATGTGACCTCAGCCAACCTCAATACCATCCAGCCAGTGGTCCGTCTTGCTCACAAACTCACTGATCAGGCTGTGGAGGAGGGCAAGTTGCCCAAAAGGATAAATGCTACTGTCGGAACCTCTGGTGATAACAAACGAAAGTGGGATGGAAATCAAGGCAAGGATGCTAACCCTACTCAGGCCCCAACCTAGCAGAGGAAAACCGAAAAAAACAAAGGCCCTCAGCAGCAGGGCGGCTACCAGGGCCATCTCCCCAAATGTAACAAGTGCAATCGACATCATAATGGGCCCTGTGCAAGGAACAAGTGTCAGCGATGCAACAAGATGGGGCATGAGGCCAAGGACTGTAGGAGCCCTCATCCCACAAGACAGAACCAAACACAGCAGCAGCAGCATCATGGGAACATCAAGGGTTGTTTCCAATGCGGGGCCGAGGGGCACATTAAGAAGAATTGTCCCCAGTTAAACCATAACAACAACAACCAGGGAGCAGGGAATAACAACAACAACCCCAACAATGCTGGGAATGGTGCAAGAGGAAGGGCTTTTATGATTGGAGCTGGAGAAGCAAGGAATGACCCCAACGTCGTAGTGGGTAAGTTCCTACTTAATGATCGTTATGTTTCCGTATTATTTGATTCTGGAGCAGATGCTAGTTATGTATCCCTACGTATTAGTAAGAAGCTTAAGTCCACTCTTACGCCGCTAAGCTCTAAGCACATCGTTGAAATAGCTAATGGTAAAAACCTCGAGGCCTCACACGTTATTCGTAACTGCAAACTAGAGTTGTCTGGTCAGACCTTCCGTATCGATCTCTTCCCCATCATTCTCGGAAGCTTCGACGTCGTCATTGGTATGGATTGGTTATCCAAGCATCGAGCTGAAATCCTCTGCCAAGAGAAAGCTATTCGTATTCCCCGTCCTCCTGGCAAGCCCCTTATAGTTCAAGGCGACAAAAGCGGAGAAGTCACAGGCATCATTTCATTCTTAAAATCCCAGAAGTGTTTACGAAAGGG
>JARYGA010014414.1:0-52557 GCA_030545235.1 Helianthus tuberosus
TTGAACTACATCACAAATCCACACTTGTTTAGTCCAAAAGACAAAATGGCCTATAGATATTATGGATATCGGCCTACGATTTGATCAACTCTTTAAAAAAACATTTTCGGTAGTATAATAATGATCATGGTTTTATAGGTACTTGAGATTTACTATTTTTTTAAGATTACTAATCGTTATATTAACTCAATACAGATAAATATGAATGTCAGTTGCTTGCTAAAAAACATAGTGAAGCACATAGAAGAAGTTGCAGATAAATATGACATATGACATTGGGGAACACTGTGACTTTCTTCTTTCATGTAAGGTTTCATTTAGTTGGTTGTTTTATGTTTGCCTTAAACAAAATTTTCGAACTAGTTAATGTTTGTGTAATTTTATATGTTTATATATATATATATATATATATATATATATATATAGGGAGGGGCTCATGCGAGAACTCCATTTATTGTGAGAACCGCGAGAACCAATGTGAACACAAACTAAAATAGCTAAAAAAACCTAACCCCCACCCCCCCCCCCTCCCACAAAAATTAATTTTTTTTTAATTTTTAATTTTTTTTGCTTCGAAAAGTAGCGATTTTTATATAAAAAATATTAAAAAAAATTTGTGTGATTTTTAGCTATTTTTAGGCATTTTTGGTTGTGTTCACATTGGTTCTCGCGGTTCTTAAAATAAGAGGTGGTTCTCGCATGATCTTCTCCCTATATATATATATATATAGGGTAAGGATAGTGTAAAAAAGGCCTAAAGTGTGAGAAGTGTATTATAACACTATATATAATACTATATAACACCATATAAACACCGTATAACAATATGTAACACTATATAATACCATATAACTGTATGTAACACTATATAACAAATATATATCACTATACATCTATCATAGACATGCTATCAGACAACCTATAGTGTTATATTTGTTATATAATGATATATAGTGTTACAAAGTGTTATATGGTGTTACGTATTGTTATACGGTGTTTATATGGTGTTATATAGTATTATATATAGTGTTATAATACATTTCTCACACTTTGAGCACTTTGAGCACTTTTTACATGATCCTCTACCTATATACATATATATATATATATATATAGTGTTATATTTGTTATATAATGATATATAGTGTTACAAAGTGTTATATGGTGTTACGTATTGTTATACGGTGTTTATATGGTGTTATATAGTATTATATATAGTGTTATAATACATTTCTCACACTTTGAGCACTTTGAGCACTTTTTACATGATCCTCTACCTATATATATATATATATATATATATAGGGTGGGGTTCCGCTACAAAGTACATTTTTCCTACAAAGTGTACAAAGTCTTAAAACACCACAATTTCAGTCATAAAACACACTCAAAACCCACAAATAACATAGTGAAGATCACTAATGTTGGTATACTTTATGTGGACGCGACTCGACTCGGTTCGGTTCAACTCGGATAGGTTCGGCTCAAGCCCGACGTCACGACATTCCTCCGTCGTGCGCTCCAGAGTTCGACACGCGAAGCACGAAGCGCCGCGAGCCGGTTCCCGCTGCCACATCATCATGACATCATCATGATGATGTCATATGTTGACTAATCTCTACAATTTGCATATTTGAGAACATGTGTACGTGCATGTATTGTTGGGCAACTAACATTGTTTGGTTGGACCAATCAATGTGCTTGGGGAGAAATCACATGGGCCGAAATCTCAGTTGGGCCGAACTCCATAATCCTGCTTGCATGTCGAGGAAACACAAAGAGTTTCTTCGACTTTGAAGACATTTGTTTCGTCGACCATGTTTCGTCGACTTTGTTGTTTCGTCGACAACAATTGTTTCGTCGACTTGTTCAGTTTCGTCGTACCTGGTCCTATATAAACAAGACTGAAGACATAAGACAAAGTAGAGAACACACAGAGAGAGAGAGAACCAAGAGTTTAGTTGTATTTCTTGTAATATATTTCTGTAACAAAACTCTATCGGTTTCAATATACAATCGTTAAACGGTATATCTTTGTGTTGTGTTTATCTCTCGCTCGATTTGTATCTTAACGTGGATTCCGCACTCGTTACGGTATTCGACACAAGATCTCGTAGTTGTCCGGCGATCCGCAAACGGACCTACAATTGGTATAAGAGCGTAAGGCTCGATTTCTTGTTGAAAACCGAGTTACCGGTGTGATTTTCGAGTGGGTTTTGAGTGTGTTTTGTGTAAAATTTTCACAAACCCAGTTCTAGTTCATAAAGTCTGAATCAAAACTCGAAAATCTTTGTTGTTTTGGTGTCGTATTTGATTAAAACTTGTTTAAAATTGTTGGAGATTATCATAGGTACAATTTGTTTTGAGTTTCGACATTAAAATTTGTGTTACGGAAAATTTCTCCGGTGAAACTATTGGCCGGAATCATCATAATTTTGCCGGAAACTTCATCAAGTTCTTCAGATATTCAAGTTGATCTTCATAGTGTTCTTGCTAAAGTTCACTGTTTGATCTCTGTTGAAAGAGTACCAAAGTGATTGTGATTATTTTATTGTTGTGGTTTGAATTTTGTGACATAAAATGATGGTGTTTTGCTTGAAACTTGTGAGCCGAAAGTAAGGTTAAATGTTTGACAAAAGTGACCAAACCAACTTTCCTTGTGTCAGGAGGATAAGGTTGATTATAATATGTGCATCTCGCCAACCCTTCACAATTTCCAACTCCACTGAAAAACCAATTCAAATATAGAGTCAACCAAAAACTTTTTCTGGTCAACGAAAAATAGCATGTTATTCATGGGCCAATTTTTTTTTTTTAAATCAGTTAAGTAATTAGTGGGTTTATAATTGAAAGTTATTCGTTGGGGGTCTTATTCAAACAACTTTAAGTGGACTTGTTAATCTAGTGGGCCTGTCCATATCATTCACGAAAAGCAAGTGGGTCTTAACACTAAATTGGGCCATTCATTTTTCGTGTGCTTGTGGGTATATCTTTCTAATTTGAGATTTTCGTGGGTCTATTTTTTTTATTATTGAACACAAGAAATCCACGAATCATAACTTTCGTGGTTTGTGTTTGAGCGGTTTCTTTTCAATCCATCATGAGTACACACCTTTGGGGGTCAAGCATTTTAGGATCTCAATCATCAAATGATCCTTCTCATCAAAGTACACCAAAAATGACAACAGATATGTATGGTCGTTGGATACCGGATCCTAATGCGAGCAAGTATACGAGCAAGGGTTTATCGCCTTCATGCGCCGAACCTCCCACACCACATCGAATTACGGCAGAACAATGGGCATCAGTTACTAATCAAAAGCAAAGTGAACCAGAAAGAACAATAGACTTGTATGGAAATCCACTACCACCAGTTCCCCAACAACAAAGCTATCGGTCTACTGTAACACCATCATTTCTAGATACAAACTGCAATGGTCAGACAGGAATTGTGTTTTATGCCAAAATTGTCAAAGATGCCAGCAATGGTGAATCCTCGGGAAATGATGACAGTTCTGAACATGACGGTAGCTCAGTTGAAGATGGTACAAGTTCAAGTTCAAGCGAGAATGGATCAGAATATGAATCAACAAGGGAGGTTGTTATTTCTGAGGCAAGTGAGTCAATATCTGAGAGTGAATCCAGTCAGGTATATGTCGATGAACCAACTGTCGTTAATTGTGATAATTACGTTAAATGTGCTGATTTGGATGCTAATATGTCTGAGTTGCAAAGCAAACATGATGCTTTAAATGCTAAATTGTTTGACTTGCAAAACAAACATGTTTCTTTGGATGCTAAGTGGTGTGATTTGCAAAGCAAACATGAGGCTTTGCAAAACAACTATGATGTGACATTTATCCACAACCAAAAGTTGATCGTGGATCTTTCGAAATGCAAAGAGGCCAACATGTTTTATGAAAACCATGAAAAAGAGTTTAAAACGGTGATTGAAAATTTAAGAAAAGATAAAACCGAACTGACAAAAATGGTTTCAAGAAAACAAACAGACATAAACTGTTATATTAATCGTCTTGAGATCATGCAAAAAGAGTTGGCCTGCACAAAGTGTGAAAGTGAGGCGATCCGGCTTAAGCTAGACAGTTATTCTAACTCTAGATACGTGCTGGATCACATCATTGGCACACAAAAAGAGAAAAAGGATGTCACGTGCATTGGATATAAGAAATGTCCACCACCTGTTAGACACAATTATGATGCACTGCCTGATGAGGAGTATAGAACTCATTATGAAGAATCTGTTCCTTTAGACATTAAGGAATTTGCAACAGGACTTGGATACAAACCGGAAGTATCATCATATTCAGATGTGTCAGCAGATACATTTGTAACTGCTGAACAAAATCAGGATCCTCCAGTCATTGTTGAGGATGCTGATTCTTCAGATGATGAATCCGATGATACTGACTCTCCACAATCTGATGTGGTTATCAAAGAAGAGGACATACCTCTCGAGAATCACATTCTATGTGATCCTCCCACAAAACCTGCTAAGACTGTTCAGGTAGAGTCCACGTCTGCAAAAGAGTCTGAGAGTGTGAATTTGTTGTACACTCTTGTTGGTGATGATAAAATCTATTCTGACAAAGATTTTCTGATTAAGAATGTTAATCAATCTTTAATCAATAAAGTTTTTGAAGATTCGACAAGTAGGTTTTTGGGAAAGTCGGCTTCACACGTTGTGGTAACACAGTGTCCTTGGATTCCAAAAGCCGAAATTCGAAAACAAAATGGCAATCAGAAATGACCAAGAGTGAAAAAGCAGCAAAATCATACCAAACCAAAAGGCAAATCAACGACCCAAGGTCGTAAGGAACCGAATCAAAAGAAAAACAAGAAGATGAACTTTGTGAAATTCCACTGAAAAACCAATTCAAATATAGAGTCAACCAAAAACTTTTTCCGGTCAACGAAAAATAGCATGTTATTCATGGGCCAATTTTTTTTTTAAATCAGTTAAGTAATTAGTGGGTTTATAATTGAAAGTTATTCGTTGGGGGTCTTATTCAAACAACTTTAAGTGGACTTGTTATTCTAGTGGGCCTGTCCATATCATTCACGAAAAGCAAGTGGGTCTTAACACTAAATTGGGCCATTCATTTTTCGTGTGCTTGTGGGTATATCTTTCTAATTTGAGATTTTCGTGGGTCTATTTTTTTTATTATTGAACACAAGAAATCCACGAATCATAACTTTCGTGGTTTGTGTTTGAGCGGTTTCTTTTCAATCCATCATGAGTACACACCTTTGGGGGTCAAGCATTTTAGGATCTCAATCATCAAATGATCATTCTCATCAAAGTACACCAAAAATGACAACAGATATGTATGGTCGTTGGATACCGGATCCTAATGCGAGCAAGTATACGAGCAAGGGTTTATCGCCTTCATGGGCCGAACCTCCCACACCACATCGAATTACGGTAGAACAATGGGCATCAGTTACTAATCAAAAGCAAAGTGAACCAGAAAGAACAATAGACTTGTATGGAAATCCACTACCACCAGTTCCCCAACAGCAAAGCTATCGGTCTACTGTAACACCATCATTTCTAGATACAAACTGCAATGGTCAGACAGGAATTGTGTTTTATGCCAAAATTGTCAAAGATGCCAGCAATGGTGAATCCTCGGGAAATGATGACAATTCTGAACATGACGGTAGCTCAGTTGAAGATGGTACAAGTTCAAGTTCAAGAGAGAATGGATTAGAATATGAATCAACAAGGGAGGTTGTTATTTCTGAGGCAAGTGAGTCAATATCTGAGAGTGAATCCAGTCAGGTATGTGTCGATGAACCAACTGTCGTTAATTGTGATAATTGCGTTAAATGTGCTGATTTGGATGCTAATATGTCTGAGTTGCAAAGCAAACATGATGCTTTAAATGCTAAATTGTTTGACTTGCAAAACAAACATGTTTCTTTGGATGCTAAGTGGTGTGATTTGCAAAGCAAACATGAGGCTTTGCAAAACAACTATGATGTGACATTTATCCACAACCAAAAGTTGATCGTGGATCTTTCGAAATGCAAAGAGGCCAACATGTTTTATGAAAACAATGAAAAAGAGTTTAAAACGGTGATTGGAAATTTAAGAAAAGATAAAACCGAACTGACAAAAATGGTTTCAAGAAAACAAACAGACATAAACTGTTATATTAATCGTCTTGAGATCATGCAAAAAGAGTTGGCCTGCACAAAGTGTGAAAGTGAGGCGATCCGGCTTAAGCTAGACAGTTATTCTAACTCTAGATACGTGCTGGATCACATCATTGGCACACAAAAAGAGAAAAAGGATGTCACGTGCATTGGATATAAGAAATGTCCACCACCTGTTAGACACAATTATGATGCACTGCCTGATGAGGAGTATAGAACTCATTATGAAGAATCTGTTCCTTTAGACATTGAGGAATTTGCAACAGGACTTGGATACAAACCGGAAGTATCATCATATTCAGATGTGTCCGCAGATACATTTGTAACTGCTGAACAAAATCAGGATCCTCCAGTCATTGTTGAGGATGCTGATTCTTCAGATGATGAATCCGATGATACTGACTCTCCACAATCTGATGTGGTTATCAAAGAAGAGGACATACCTCTCGAGAATCACATTCTATGTGATCCTCCCACAAAACCTGCTAAGACTGTTCAGGTAGAGTCCACGTCTGCAAAAGAGTCTGAGAGTGTGAATTTGCTGTACACTCTTGTTGGTGATGATAAAATCTATTCTGACAAAGATTTTCCGATTAAGAATGTTAATCAATCTTTAATCAATAAAGTTTTTGAAGATTCGACAAGTAGGTTTTTGGGAAAGTCGGCTTCACACGTTGTGGTAACACAGTGTCCTTGGATTCCAAAAGCCGAAATTCGAAAACAAAATGGCAATCAGAAATTACCAAGAGTGAAAAAGCAGCAAAATCATACCAAACCAAAAGGCAAATCAACGACCCAAGGTCGTAAGGAACCGAATCAAAAGAAAAATAAGAAGATGAACTTTGTGAAATTCCGAGGGACGGATAAAATTGAAACTTTTGAAAACAAATCCAACACGGATTTTGTTAAACAAAGTAAAATTTTGAAAAGAAACAGTCAAAACAATTACATACAACATACAAACGGTTGTGATGTAGGAGCAAGTACCTCAAGATCACGAAGTTCATCATCAAGCTCCTACAATTATGATACTCCGAGGTTTGTTGAGCGGAGATCATGTTTTGAATGCGGTGAGTACGGGTACATTGTCAGAAATTGTCCTTACCTCACGAAAGGAAAGGCAGAGGTTGATGCCCCCCATGGTAACAGTTACCATAAAAGATCTGTTTCACCAAGACAGGACCCTCGTCTTGTTAAACAACGAGAAAAGAAACAGAAAAAGCAACAAAGAAAAGAAGTTGAAAAGGTTTTAAAACCAGAGGTAATCCAAACACAGTCTGTTAAGTTAGAAGTTAAAAATGAAAAACAAAAACAGATTTGGAAACCAAAACCAGTAACTGCTTCAGGGGGAGCTACATCAATTCCGAATCATCGGGAAATGGATGTCACAATTCTCTATGATGACGGACTACCCAAGTATGTGAAGGCTTGGGTCCCCCTCTCCAACTAATCTCTGAATGAGTGTGCAGGATGTTCCAGGAGGAACTATTGATAGTTTTAGGATTGTTGATAGTGGAGCGTCCATGCACAAGATCGGCGACATAAGGCTCCGAAATATTGTTACATCTAGGAGAATATTGTTGCCATTGATGGAGAGGAAAAAGGAATGAAGTTAAAAAAAATTCGACCAAATGAAAAATGTGCCAATATTTGATTGTTATGGTTTTTGATCGGGTCCTCAGGAAAGATTCCAATGAAAAGTACGCGCCTATAGCACGTCTGAAGCTTTTTGAAGATTCATGGATTTTTCTTCCACAAGAAGTTCAAAGTCCACAAGATGAACGTGTAGGGTACTTTTCTCTTCGGTGTGATTGAAGAAATTGTGTTTGTTGAACAAACCAACCGGGTATGCGGATGCCTTGGCGTGGATTGAACAACCACACACTACTTCTCAAGGAGAAAGACCAAGATCTTCGCTGGTGCAATGTGGAAGACCAGCCGGACCCAGGGGTCTATGATCTTGTTGCTGTGAAGAGATTTCTCAGTAGCTATAAAATCGACTTTGAAATCCACACCTGGTGGATATCCAGCTCGGGAGAGCACTCAGATTCCTTGCAATGCATGAAGCTGTTGCAGGATACGGTTTTAAATTTCTAACCTCTCCTATACTTGTCAATATTTAAGTTGCTTTATAGATAATTATTATCTCGTACAGCACTCTTTGTCCAGACACGTTGATCTAGAATATCATCTCACACATGATTGTTTCAGTATGAAACTCATCAATGTTGTCATGATCCACACCGATTACCGTAATGCCAACTGATTTTTCCAAAATTCGATAAATCATTTCTGATTTAATTATTATTGGTAAATGGTGTAACACCCTTAATTATATTACAAGATTTAATGACTTAATTACTTTGCATATCATGCCAAAACTTGAAGTTTACAAGAAAGACAAGTACTAAAGTTTTGTTTGTTTTTACCTAGACCCAACATTCACATATTTATCCTACGAAACCATATTCAAGACATACAATACAATTGTTTACAAAATTTTTAAACAAAAGATCAAGTGCGGAAGCGTTAAACTTTGTGTTCGGTTCGTCTCGATAGCTTGATCATCATCCTACAACTTGATATTCCTGAAAACTGAAGTGTTTATCATAAAACATTAATAACGAAGGTCTTATAAATAATACATAACCGAAACTACATTTATGAATTGAAAAAAATAAAAATTTCAAAACTTTTCTGACTCTACCGTAACTTACGGTCTCACCGTAACTTACGGTAGACAATTTTCCAATAAGGGTTCCACCGTAAATCAGTAAAACCTCACCGTAAACCTTTGGCATCTACCGTAAATTACGGTACAACCGTAATTTACGGTATTACCTGGGAATTTCATGTTTTGTTTATTTAGCTCACCTCATTCAAACCAAATCCTGGAATTCACCTTAAATCAACCCATTACATCAATTCTAATATTTCTAATATCGTGATGAATATTAACCCAAAAATTTATAGCACAATCCATCATATTCCGGAGTATAAAACATGATTCACTCGAATTATTTGACCGTTTAGATACCAATAGTTAATCATCAACAATGTAATACAAACATCAACTTTTCTAACAATGGTTTTGACCCGTCTCACTTGATTAAGACGAAGGTCACTTTCGTGATAATTTGAACTATTATGTTTACCATGTTTTCGAAACTACAACATAAAACTATCAATCAATTCATAATGTAGCGAAATAGTAATTTCGTACCTCTAGAGCACGCCTTTCCCTCGTGAATTTCCTCCGGCTTGTCCGCTTGATGATCCGGACTCTTTGCCTATAAAATTCAGTTTTACAACTTGTTTAGAACTCTTTTCATGACCATATTCATATCGTTGTGAAACATGATCAAATCTGCGTTCTCATCATATTTTATCATTTAAATCCTCTCTTAGGCATTTCAACAAACACCTCATAGGCAGAATTTTTATACCTTTTAGAAATCAACTTCTTAACTTGCTAATTAGCTAACTTGACAACAATAAAGCCTTCTTATAGTGTTCTAAGCATCATATCTTTCTGAAATCACTTTCAACAATCAATTTACACTAGAATAATCATCCTAAACCCTAGTGTTCATCTTCATCTTGTAAAACCCACAACCCACCTTCAAGGTGTTCATGTAGTTTTCTGAATTAGGTCATGATTTCTCAAATAGTTAGCTAGGTTTTACTTCTAAACACCTAATCAACTTTAATTTGACCAAATAACACACATGCAACATCAAAATTCAGATTTTCCAAAATCATGAGAATTTCAAGTTGAGAGATTTCATTAAATTTTATATACCTTACAATCCTCTTGTGATGAGGATCATGATTCTAAGCTCGATTTTTGACTTTGACCTGGAATAATCCTTCAATTTGCAAGATTAAGGAAGTTTTAGGTTTTGAAGAAGTGGGGATCGCCCCCTGTTCTATTGATCGACCAGATATCCCCTTTGTGGGGTGTTTAGTTTTTATTATTTAGTTTAATTGACCCAAGTTTCAGTCTTTTTACAACTTAAGCCCCTCAAACTTGTTCAACATATTGTTTGTTACCTTTAACCACTCTATAAACTATTTCTAGACTAGTTAACTAACTAGGTTAAAATTTCCTAGTTAGTAAACTCCCAATTATTTAAGCTTTATAATTCTGATATAATATTTTATATTTTCGGGATGTTACAAGTCCACCCCCCTTAAAAAGGGTTTCGTCCCCGAAACCAAGGTACGTACCAAATAGTGTAGGATGAAGACGTCGCATCTCCTCTTCGGACTCCCATGTAGTGTCCGAACCTTTCCTATGCTCCCATTTGACTTTAACTTGGTCAATTTGTTTATTTCGTAAACGTTTGACCTTTCTGTCTAAAATTTCAACCGGTCTCACCGCATAATTTAGACTATTATCCACTTCGATATCGTCGTAATGAATATATGTCGTTTCGTCTGCTAGGCACTTTCTTAATTGCGATACGTGAAACGTGCCATGGATCCCACTTAGCTCCTCCGGTAATTCAAGACGGTAAGCTACTTTGCCAACTCTCCCGATAATTTTAAATGGCCCGATAAACCTTGGGCTTAACTTCCCCTTCTTTCTAAATCTAATAACACCTTTCCATGGGGACACTTTTAGCATGACCATGTCACCGACTTGAAATTCAATTGGCCTTTTCCTTTTATCAACATACGCCTTTTGCCTGTCTTGAGCCGCTTTCAAGTGTGCCCGAACTTTATCGATCTTTTCGTTCGTGGTTCGTACTATGTCTTGGTGGGCGAGTTCACGTGGACCCACTTCACCCCAACAAACCGGGGTTCGACACTTCCTACCGTAAAGCAGTTCGTATGGTGCCATTTTAATACTAGATTGGTAACTGTTGTTATACGAAAATTCGACTAACGGTAGGTGAACATCCCAACTGCCTCCAAAGTCGATTATACACGCCCGTAGCATATCTCCCAATATTTGTATCGTTCTTTCACTTTGTCCATCCGTTTGAGGATGGTACGCAGTGCTAATGAACAATTTGGTCCCCATTTGTTCTTGGAATTCACGCCAGAATTTCGAGGTAAACCGGGTATCCCTATCGGACACGATGGACACCGGCACTCCATGACGTGCTATGATTTCATTGGTATAGACTTCTGACATCTTTTCTGACGTATAAGTCTCACGAATCGGAATGAAGTGAGCACTTTTCGTCAATCTATCCACCACTACCCATATGGCATCAAAACCACGATTCGTCTTAGGCAACTTGGTTAACAGGTCCATTGTAATATGTTCCCACTTCCAAACCGGAATTTCTAACGGTTGGAGTTTGCCGTATGGTTTCTGATGCTCCGCCTTGACTTGTAAACATGTCAAGCATTTTTCCACATATTTCGCCACGTCCCCCTTCATTCCGGGCCACCAATAATTTTGTTTCAAATCATTGTACATCTTGGTTGCACCCGGATGAATCGAATAACGGGATTTATGAGCTTCGTTAAGTAGAAGCGCCTTTACTCCACAAGTATGTGGGACCCATATCCTTCCGGATCGAGTCTTCAACCCATGATTCCCATCCGTCAAATCTTTCAGTTGACCAATTATTCTTTCTTTCTTCCAATTCTCTTCTTTTACTGCTTCTAATTGCGCCTCTCGAATACGTTCAAGTATACCCGAGGTTACCACGAGTTGCATCGATCGTACTCGTATCGGGACATAATCCGCTTTTCTGCTCAGAGCGTCCGCTACCACATTTGCCTTTCCGGGGTGATAATGTATCTCACAATCATGGTCTTTCACCGTTTCCAACCATCGCCTTTGTCGCATATTTAACTCCTTCTGATCGAAGAAGTATTTCAAGCTCTTGTGGTCGGTGAATATGGTGCATTTTACCCCATACAAATAATGCCTCCATATTTTTAATGCAAATACCACTGCTGCCAGCTCAAGATCGTGCGTGGGGTATTTCTTCTCGTGTATCTTCAATTGTCTCGAGGCATAGGCTATTACCTTGCCCCGTTGCATCAACACGCAACCGAGCCCCGATAATGAAGCATCCGAATAAACCACCATGTCTTCGACTCCGTCCGGCAATGTCAGTACCGGAGCTCGAGTTAGCCTTTCTTTTAGCGTCCGAAATGCTTTTTCTTGATCGATTCCCCAAATAAACTTTGCTTTCTTTTGAGTTAGCTTGGTTAGGGGTGACGCAATTTTAGAGAAATCTTGAATGAACCTCCTATAGTACCCCGCAAGCCCCAAAAAGCTTCTAATTTCTGAAGGGCTCTTCGGGGGATTCCATTTTGACACTGCTTCTATCTTTGACGGATCCACCAATACTCCGTCAGCATTTATGACGTGACCTAAAAATTGAACCTCTCGTAGCCAAAAGGCACATTTAGAGAATTTTGCATATAACTTCTCTCGCCTAAGTGTCTCTAACACTTCCTGTAAATGGTGTGCGTGTTCAGCCTCATTTTTCGAGTACACCAAGATATCATCGATAAACACGATGACCGACTTATCCAACATTGGCTTGCAAACCCGGTTCATGAGGTCCATGAAAGCAGCGGGTGCATTTGTTAGCCCAAATGACATCACGAGGAATTCGTAATGTCCGTATCTCGTGCGGAAAGCCGTCTTTGGCACATCTTCTTCTTTGACCTTTAGTTGATGATACCCCGATCTAAGGTCAATTTTGGAAAACCAATTCGCACCTTGTAGTTGGTCGAATAAATCATCTATCCTCGGGAGCGGGTATCGGTTCTTTACCGTGAGTTTGTTTAACTCCCGGTAATCAATATACATACGCATGCTCCCGTCTTTCTTCCTCACGAACAATACCGGTGCGCCCCAAGGAGACACACTCGGCCTTATGAATCCCTTGTCAAGCAGGTCTTGGATTTGGGACATTAACTCTTGTAGTTCCGACGGTGCTAGTCGGTGACGTGATTGTCATGGGTCACGCAAATTTAATCCCCAAACAACTGTAGTTAGTGGTAAAAGGGTATCGAACTCAGGGAGTATGTGGAAAATGTGTCGATTGTATAGCTTTGTATTTAAACTAATATTAAATTAAATTGCAGAAAATTAAAATTCAATATTGTGGATTGTTGTTTTAGAAAACTAAATTAAGAACTAATTCAAATCAAAGTTGGTTGTAAACAATTAGGAGAGAACAATGATCACCCTAGGTTTCAGTTTCTTTAAACAGTTGTGTGCAATTTCACTAGAAAGAGTTATATAGACATAACTCGTGTATATGTGATTGAAGTGATAAAAGGGAACAAAGTACTCGGATTAGATAACGCGAGGTTGTTTCCCGATGACCTATTAACCAATAACCAACCCTAACCCTTCCCGTGATATCTCGGTTGCCAACGGCACTAAGAACGTACGATTAAGACTAGAAATTGCAATATTGATTAACACACTACAAACAATCAAACATACACCATGACATTCAAGCAACGCAAGATATCATTCTAGAAATGCAGAAATTAAACACACAAAAGTTTCAGAAACATTCACCTAGGATGATCACCGAAGAGTTTAGCCGGACATGGCTCGGTGAATCATCATCAACATCAATCTATTGTTCATACGAATCAAAAGCACAAACCGAATGATTGAAAAATGTTCACAAAACCAACAAGTTCTCCAAAATCGCCCCCCAAGGTATCCAAGAACCGTCCAATGATGAGATATTGAAAAGACACAAAATAAAAATGATTTTAATGAGCAGTTACGGATTTGATCGCTGGAACCACCGTAATTTACGGCTCCACCGTAAATTACGGTGAACATAAAAGTGTTACGGCTCAACTCTTCTGATTTACGGCAGCTTTAGACAAATTCCAGGTCCACCGTAAATTACGGTAGGACCGTAATTTACGGTGGTAGGCTGACATTCCTTCTTTGTTTCGTGATGATGTCTCTCCCCAAGAAATCTGCATGTGATGATGGTTGTTGAATATTCCAAACCCACCTTCCAATCGTCTTAGGCTGCCGCCCAAGCCCATGTGATAATGGCTGCCAACTTCTGCCGTCGCATATGATGTTTTTTCACGTGAGTTCTTTTACGGCTCCAATCCAAAATAATAAAGTCCACAAGTGCCGCCCCATTTAATGATGAATTGGCCCACTTCTTCTATTGCCCTCATGTGCTCTTGCCTTGTGTTGGCCCAATCAAAGATATCCACAAGTAAAGATGGCAGCCCAATTAAACACAAGCCTAGCCGCCCACTTTAATTAATGATGATGTTGTTGTTTCATAATGTCAGCTCACCAAAATTGTCTTATGTTGCTGTTGACTATCGTGGCCCACCAGAAGTCCATGAATTAGATATTTAAAACTTTAAATCTGTTCCACACAAACATACTCACGTGCATGCTCTTCTCCAAGTCAAAATGACAATGAGTATTGATGATATTTGTGTTGTTGATCATCCCTGGTAGTTCCACTTCATCAACACGCACTCTAACTTCACTGATTTAGACGGTTAACCTGTAAAACCACACGAACATTCATAGTTACTAAGTTCAAACAAATAACCAAATAAAGTATGAGATGTATGTATATTTAGACCTTTAAAGAGTTGTCCTACGGACCACTCGTCACATCCCCACACTTACCCGTTGCTTGTCCCAAGCAACCGATTCAAAAACTATTTCAAAACCAAAGCGATCAAACATGCAAACCAAGCTAAATGTGCCGTCCTTTTACTAACTTTCAATCATACCACAAGACACACCCCTCACAAAAATCTCTCGGTAACAAGAATTATTAGCATAATGCTAAACCACTCAATGCGTGTGTGTGTGCGCGACAATAAGCTTGTATAAAAATCAAGTTTCCTCCTAACAAATATCTAACATGCTTTAGAATCAAAGGGACTTGCGGGTTGTAACGGGGCTAGGTGCAAAGGTAGGAAAATGGTGGAATATATATGCGAGAGCTACTTGATTTGACCCAGTTTTTATTTCTACCACTAAACAAAGCAAACACCAAATATATATACAAAGCTTCTTGACATTCTCAACTACAATCGCAACTAAATACTTTTTTTTTTTTTTCATATCTTTCTCATATTTTTTTTCTTTTTCTTTTTTTTTTTTCTCTTTTTTTTTCTTTTTGTCTCATATCGAACTTCAACAATATATACAAGAACATCAATACTACATACTAAATCTCCTAAACCGGGTCATCTCAATAGGTAAAATGTTGTAGGAAGTAGGCTCGGGTCACAATCGAATGGTCTAAGGCTCAAATGTGGCTTTCTAAGGACCAAACCCCCACCCCTCACAATACCAAGCTCATATAAGTAACGTATGAGGTCCAACCCACCAATCCCGCACTCTCACACATCTAGACGAGGCTTCCTAAAAGTCCCCCTATCATTTTCAAAAGCATGCTAATTCTAGGATTTAACAAGTATTCACACACAAGTTCTATTAACACACAACACACACCGCCACTCAAACAATGAAATATCAATAACAATCATGTGTGGCTCAAATCCTCACCAAGAAAAGACTATGAATGGGTGTTGGTGTGTCAAATGGTACAATATCAAGCTTTCAAATTTTAACAATTTTCGCTCGGATTTACAAAATTTTTTTTAAAACTCCTCAAAAATTTCCCTCATCCCCACACTTGGGATACATTGTCCCAATGTATGGCTTTGAGGGCTTTGATCACTAAAATTCATTCAACATCAACAAAAGCTTTAAATCTCAAACCCCAAATTTCTTTTTGGTATTTTTTTTTTATATTTTTATTTTTATAAACAAAAGCAAACTAATAAACTAACAATATTTCAAAGCTAAAGAACATGACAAGTCTAAGGAAAAAGTACATTGACCTGGTAAAGTTTGGCACAACAGATATTGTAAATGATCCAATCTCCTTTCACCACCTTCACACAAATATCCGCACATCTTCCCTACACTTGAGTGTTGCCATGGCCCTGAAACAAAGAAAACTAAAGAAATAACAAGATCAGTGAAAAACCTCGGGTTGCCTCCCGAACGGCGCTAAGTTTCGCGTCTTCAGCCAGACCGTGCCACCCCCATTTATGGTGGCTCAAAGAATCGGTTCCTATCACCTCCCCCGCTGTAGCTTGTCATTGGGAAAAATGCATCTGTCTCATTTTGACTCGGTGGGTAATCAAATATGCTCCTGCTTGAACCCATAGGTGTTTCTTCACGGTCCGGTGGGTGCTTTTTTCTCATTCGTGGTAACACCTTTTCACTAAACCCGCTATCCTTCGCCACAACAAAATCGTAACTAATCATCTTAGTCTGAACATCAAATGACAACTTACGGTTCCTTTCGGTCATGGTAATAATTCCTTCTCTACAATCAATTTGAGCATTTGCCGTATAGAGAAACGGTCGACCTAAAATCACCCTTTGTTGTGATGCCATGTTGGTAGAAGCATAGTCCAAAACTAGAAAATCCACCGGGTATTCAAATTCTCCCAACTGAATCTTAACGTTCCTAACCATTCCCCGTGGACGCCTCCAACTTCCATCCGCCAAGCTCACCATGGTGTCTATACCTTCAAGTGGACCAAAGTCGTACATATCGTATAGATCGCTTGGTAGCACACTCACGCTTGCCCCGTAGTCCAACAATGCGTGAGGGATTTTTAATTTTCCCACACGGATTGGCACGATTGGCGCTTCACACTCTTTATCATTCTCAACTTTGGCATCTTTTTCCAAACCTGCATTCACTTGACACGAAGAAGTTAGCAATGTTTCATTAAATTTAGTATTTGGAACGGTGCTTACCACATTGATGTTAATGCTTTTTATGTTCTTGGGATTTGGCACCGTATCACTCGGTAGCTGGCCTTTTGCTTTCTTTAACATCGCCACGTCACTTGCAAGTTGGCCCATTTGAGTGGTCAACGATTGGATGCTTTTGTCACGAACCTCGTCCTTTTGCATCCGAACCTCATCACGTTGGTTCATTCGTTGCATTTCACTTTGCATCGCCTTTAGCATCTCTATCATCTCGTTTCCACCCGAAGAGCTTTGACCCGTTTGATATTGCCTTTGAAATCCTTGGTTTCCTTGGAAATTCGGGTTAGCTTGATTTGAAGGGTTCCCATAACGAAAATTTGGGTGGTTCCTCAATCCGGGGTGGTAGGTATTAGAATTCATGTTGTTGTAGTTCCTACCACCTCCTCCTTGACCTTGACCTTGAACCGCATGGACCTCCTCGTATTGCCCGTCCAACATCCCTTGGCAATTTTCAGCCGCATGACCTATCTCATTACACAAAGCACAAACATCATAAATTTGGTTAGTGGTTTGAACATTACCATCATCTATGGCGTGCACTTGCGGTCGGTTAGTGGTCGGTCGGGCTCTTCTTGAGGCTTGAGCTTTCCTCTTTGATGTAGTTGCCATGCTTTCCAAGAACTCCCAATCTTCATTCTCATAGTTTGTTCCAAAAGTTCCACCGGTGATAGACATCAAATCACGTGCGTCTTCGGCATTCAACCCCTCATGAAAGGCATTCATCAACTCCCATAATTCAATTCCATGATGAGGGCAATTTTTAATCATCATATTGAAACGCTCGAATGCCTCATGAAACATCTCACCATGTTGTTGTTGGAAGCTTCTCAACCCCTTTCTTGCATCGTTGGTCTTTTGGGCGGTGTAAAACTCATCCAAGAAAGTTTGTTGCATCTCCCCCCATGTATATATTGATGCCGAAGGTAACGTGTAGAACCATTTCTTCGCCTTATCTTCCAAAGAAAATTGGAATAATACCAATTTAATGTCATCAGCCAAGAACCCTTGACTCCCAAGAGTGTTTCAAATTGAGTCATAAGCCTCTAAATGAAAGTAAGGCTCCTCCGTTGCCAACCCCTTGTATTTTGGTAAACTTTGCAAAGAGTTAGTCCTCACTTCAAATGTTCGCCCTTGATCATTATGAGGAATGACTACCGGTGAAGGATTTTGTGTGATTACCGGCCGAAAATGTGCTTCAATGCCCCTCACATTTTCTCTAAGGTGTCTCCTTGGTACACCAAACCTACCCCTTGGGCGAATAGGACCCATTGGCCTTGGTATAGGCCCTTGTGGTGCAATTGGTTGTTGAAATTGTTGTTGTTGGGGCATTGGTGGACGTTGAATTGGCCTTTGGAATTGTTGAACATTTGGTTGTACATGTTGTGGCCGAATTTGTTGCAATGGGATTGGGCGTTGCATTGGTGGCCCTTGTGGTCTTGGCCGAATATGTTGCGGTATGAGTTGTTGTTGCGATATCCCACCAACACTTGTCATCCCTTGAGATTGACTTTGCGCATACCCAAACTCTCCTTGATCACCATAACCTCCATAACCGTACCCATCATCATCATACCCCTCAAATTCTTCGTATCCTTCCTCATAACCATCTCCTTGAATTCCCGAAGTTTGCCCAAATGGGATGGTCGAATACTGAAAACCCGATTGTTGTGGTTGTGGTCTAAAAGATGAAGTAGTATGCACAATAGTTGAATTGGGTGCAATTGTGAAGGTGGATGATGATTGACCCGTAGTTGGGGGAAAGAAGTGGGATAATGGTGGGATTGTGGTGGATGGATTGTAGGTGATGGTAGGCTCAGTTTGAGTGGTGATTGGTTGGGTGACATTGGATGGTGTAAATTCAGCGGTGGTATTAGGTAATGTGGTGTTTGGTGATGGTTGGGTGGAAGTAGGAATGAATGATGAGGTCGTTTGACCCGTTGTGGGTGGTACATTTGTTTCATCCATGATGTTTCTTGGTGTAATGGGTGAAGTAGGTGAACCAACAATTCTGTTTTCGCGTAGTAAAACTCGGTTTTGTCGTAGCGTTCTTTCGATTTCCGGATCAAATGACAATGGTGACGCTTTGTGAGAGCCTCTAGTATGCATGCACCTGTAGAACCTGCACCTCTAGTATGCATGCACCTGTAGAACCTGCTCCACCGTAAATTACGGTGAACATAAAAGTGTTACGGCTCAACTCTTCTGATTTACGGCAGCTTTAGACAAATTCCAGGTCCACCGTAAATTACGGTAGGACCGTAATTTACGGTGGTAGGCTGACATTCCTTTTTTGTTTCGTGATGATGTCTCTCCCCAAGAAATCTGCATGTGATGATGGTTGTTGAATATTCCAAACCCACCTTCCAATCGTCTTAGGCTGCCGCCCAAGCCCATGTGATAATGGCTGCCAACTTCTGCCGTCGCATATGATGTTTTTTCACGTGAGTTCTTTTACGGCTCCAATCCAAAATAATAAAGTCCACAAGTGCCGCCCCATTTAATGATGAATTGGCTCACTTCATAATGGCTGCCAACTTCTGCCGTCGCATATGATGTTTTTTCACGTGAGTTCTTTTACGGCTCCAATCCAAAATAATAAAGTCCACAAGTGCCGCCCCATTTAATGATGAATTGGCCCACTTCTTCTATTGCCCTCATGTGCTCTTGCCTTGTGTTGGCCCAATCAAAGATATCCACAAGTAAAGATGGCAGCCCAATTAAACACAAGCCTAGCCGCCCACTTTAATTAATGATGATGTTGTTGTTTCATAATGTCAGCTCACCAAAATTGTCTTATGTTGCTGTTGACTATCGTGGCCCACCAGAAGTCCATGAATTAGATATTTAAAACTTTAAATCTGTTCCACACAAACATACTCACGTGCATGCTCTTCTCCAAGTCAAAATGACAATGAGTATTGATGATATTTGTGTTGTTGATCATCCCTGGTAGTTCCACTTCATCAACACGCACTCTAACTTCACTGATTTAGACGGTTAACCTGTAAAACCACACGAACATTCGTAGTTACTAAGTTCAAACAATTAACCAAATAAAGTATGAGATGTATGTATATTTAGACCTTTAAAGAGTTGTCCTACGGACCACTCGTCAGTCGGTACGGGGCTTTTGCTACAGGTTTCGCGCCCGGAATCAATTCGATCCCGAACTCTACTTCCCGTTCAGGCGGTATCCCCGGTAAGTCTTCCGGAAAAACATCTTCATAATCTCGTACTACCGGTACATCTCCAATCTTTCGTGATTCTTTCTCGGCCTCATTCGCATAAATTATGAATGCCTTGCATCCTCGCTTCATGAGCTTGTGAGCTTTCAACATCGAACATACTATGGGATTGCCTCGTTTTTCGCCATAAATGGTGACGTGTTTTCCGCTCGGAGATGTTAGTTTTATCTCCTTGCGAAAACACACGACCTTTGCATGGTATTGAGATAGCCAATCCATCCCCACGACTACTTGGATTTCTCCCATCGACATCGGGATTAGATTTATCAAATATTCTTCATCATCGATGCTCAGTTTACAATTTTCACATACATCACAAACAATAAAGCTTTTGTTATTACCTATCTCTACTTCTAAAGGCACAGGTAATTTTGTTAGAACAAATGAAGGATGTCGAATAAACCCATATGAAACAAAGGATTTATTCGCACCCGTATCAAATAACACATGTGCGGGAATTGAATTTACAGCAAATATACCTGAGACCACGTCAGGTTCAATCTTCGCTTCTGCGGCGGTTAATTGAAAAGATCTTGCCTTTGCTTTTGGGGCTTCACCTTTAGGTTCTTGCCCATCCTTCTTTCCAACCAGTTCCGGGCATTCCGACTTTTTGTGACCCGTTCGATAACAATTGTAACAAACAGTCACTTTCTCCGGACAAGACATAGCCATATGTCCCGTTTTCTTGCATATAGGACAAGGCTTATCTTTGTAACGGCATTCACCCTTATGATTTTTCCCACAAACTTTGCAACCAGGTGTACTACTTTTAGCATCTGATCTCTTTGCTGTTTCATTCGTTCTTGCTTTCTTGGTAGGGCTTGGATTCACATCTTGTGCCCTTCGTTCACCCCGTTCTATACTCTTTTTCAATTCAATCTCCCTTTCCCGAGCAGCATTGACAATCTCGGTAAGGGTCTCGTACTTTTAAGGGGTTATGAACTCTCTATATTCCGCGCTTAGCATGTTATGATAATAATAGACCTTTTGCTCTTTATTCGTTATCAAATCATCGCAGAACTTCATCTTGTCCATAAACATCCCCGTGATCTTGTCTATGGATTCACCTTTGTGTCTGAGTTGCATGAACTCTTCCTTGATTTTATTTATGACCGCCTTGGGACTATGGTGTTTGAGAAAAGGCATCTTAAACTCCTCCCATGTCATGGCCTTAGCCGCTTCACTTCCAATCTCCTTCTTTTTGTTATCCCACCAATCTTTCGCTTGACTCCTTAGTTGACCCGTACCATAGGCTACGTAGTCTTCTTCGTCACAATGGGTTCTCTCGAATACCCCTTCGATGTCACTTAGCCATCGTTGGCACACTATTGGGTCAACCTCCCCATTATATGTTGGTGGTTTACAAGCCATGAATTCCTTGTATGAACAAGGCTTTCGTCCTCCACGCTTTTCCTTTGCTATATTTGAATCATCTTCCAGTTTCTTGATTCTATCTTCTACTATTGATAAAACCGTGTTTTGGATTTTATCAATAAAGCCCGACAAACTATTTTCGATCGCCTTTCCAACCTCTTCGGCAATCACTTCTCTCACTTGTTCGGTGACTCTTGGCACCGCATTATCATTGCCTCCATCAGCCATCTCGATTTCTGAAATGTTTACATAGATGGTTAAACATTCCATTTATAACACATGCTTTACTTGCTTTGATTTAATCAAGTTCATAACTTGATTTAATCATTCTTGTTTCAATTCAATCAAGTTCGTAACTTGATTTAATAATTCTTGTTTCTATTCAATCAAGTCCGTAACTTGATTTAATCATTCTTGTTTCAATTCAATCAAGTTCGTAACTTGATTTAATCATTCTTGTTTCTATTCAATCAAGTCCGTGACTTGATTTAATCATTCTTGTTTCATGCATTTCTTGTTTTTGAGTGAGCTTACACACTCTTTTCATGCATTTTTGTTCATTTCTCATTTTATACCTAGTACATAATTAATAACAAAACAAGTTATTTCTTACCGGACGATCGATCAAGCTTGAACCGAACACTTATTGACAACCTTGAGCTCTGATTACCAACTTGTAACACCCTTAATTATATTACTAGATTTAATGACTTAGAATTCCAGGATTTGGTTTGAATGAGGTGAGCTAAATAAACAAAACATGAAATTCCCAGGTAATACCGTAAATTACGGTTGTACCGTAATTTACGGTAGATGCCAAAGGTTTACGGTGAGGTTTTACTGATTTACGGTGGAACCCTTATTGGAAAATTGTCTACCGTAACTTACGGTGGGACCGTAAGTTACGGTAGAGTCAGAAAAGTTTTGAAATTTTTATTTTTTTCAATTCATAAATGTAGTTTCGGTTATGTATTATTTATAAGACCTTTGTTATTAATGTTTTATGATAAACACTTCAGTTTTCAGGAATATCAAGTTGTAGGATGATGATCAAGCTATCGAGACGAACCGAACACAAAGTTTAACGCTTCCGCACTTGATCTTTTGTTTAAAAATTTTGTAAACAATTGTATTGTATGTCTTGAATATGGTTTCGTAGGATAAATATGTGAATGTTGGGTCTAGGTAAAAACAAACAAAACTTTAGTACTTGTCTTTCTTGTAAACTTCAAGTTTTGGCATGATATGCAAAGTAATTAAGTTATTAAATCTAGTAATATAATTAAGGGTGTTACAAGTCCACCCCCCTTAAAAAGGGTTTCGTCCCCGAAACCAAGGTACGTACCAAATAGTGTAGGATGAAGACGTCGCATCTCCTCTTCGGACTCCCATGTAGTGTCCGAACCTTTCCTATGCTCCCATTTGACTTTAACTTGGTCAATTTGTTTATTTCGTAAACGTTTGACCTTTCTGTCTAAAATTTCAACCGGTCTCACCGCATAATTTAGACTATTATCCACTTCGATATCGTCGTAATGAATATATGTCGTTTCGTCTGCTAGGCACTTTCTTAATTGCGATACGTGAAACGTGCCATGGATCCCACTTAGCTCCTCCGGTAATTCAAGACGGTAAGCTACTTTGCCAACTCTCCCGATAATTTTAAATGGCCCGATAAACCTTGGGCTTAACTTCCCCTTCTTTCTAAATCTAATAACACCTTTCCATGGGGACACTTTTAGCATGACCATGTCACCGACTTGAAATTCAATTGGCCTTTTCCTTTTATCAACATACGCCTTTTGCCTGTCTTGAGCCGCTTTCAAGTGTGCCCAAACTTTATCGATCTTTTCGTTCGTGGCTCGTACTATGTCTTGAATATGGTTTCGTAGGATAAATATGTGAATGTTGGGTCTAGGTAAAAACAAACAAAACTTTAGTACTTGTCTTTCTTGTAAACTTCAAGTTTTGGCATGATATGCAAAGTAATTAAGTCATTAAATCTAGTAATATAATTAAGGGTGTTACAAGTTGGTAATCAGAGCTCAAGGTTGTCAATAAGTGTTCGGTTTTGTTTGTTTTTACCTAGACCCAACATTCACATATTTATCCTACGAAACCATATTCAAGACATACAATACAATTGTTTACAAAATTTTTAAACAAAAGATCAAGTGCGGAAGCGTTAAACTTTGTGTTCGGTTCGTCTCGATAGCTTGATCATCATCCTACAACTTGATATTCCTGAAAACTGAAGTGTTTATCATAAAACATTAATAACGAAGGTCTTATAAATAATACATAACCGAAACTACATTTATGAATTGAAAAAAATAAAAATTTCAAAACTTTTCTGACTCTACCGTAACTTACGGTCCCACCGTAAGTTACGGTAGACAATTTTCCAATAAGGGTTCCACCGTAAATCAGTAAAACCTCACCGTAAACCTTTGGCATCTACCGTAAATTACGGTACAACCGTAATTTACGGTATTACCTGGGAATTTCATGTTTTGTTTATTTAGCTCACCTCATTCAAACCAAATCCTGGAATTCACCTTAAATCAACCCATTACATCAATTCTAATATTTCTAATATCATGATGAATATTAACCCAAAAATTTATAGCACAATCCATCATATTCCGGAGTATAAAACATGATTCACTCGAATTATTTGACCCGTTTAGATACCAATAGTTAATCATCAACAATGTAATACAAACATCAACTTTTCTAACAATGGTTTTGACCCGTCTCACTTGATTAAGACGAAGGTCACTTCCGTGATAATTTGAACTATTATGTTTACCATGTTTTCGAAACTACAACATAAAACTATCAATCAATTCATAATGTAGCGAAATAGTAATTTCGTACCTCTAGAGCACGCCTTTCCCTCGTGAATTTCTTCCGGCTTGTCCGCTTGATGATCCGGACTCTTTGCCTATAAAATTCAGTTTTACAACTTGTTTAGAACTCTTTTCATGACCATATTCATATCGTTGTGAAACATGATCAAATCTGCATTCTCATCATATTTTATCATTTAAATCCTCTCTTAGGCATTTCAACAAACACCTCATAGGCAGAATTTTTATACCTTTTAGAAATCAACTTCTTAACTTGCTAATTAGCTAACTTGACAACAATAAAGCCTTCTTATAGTGTTCTAAGCATCATATCTTTCTGAAATCACTTTCAACAATCAATTTACACTAGAATAATCATCCTAAACCCTAGTGTTCATCTTCATCTTGTAAAACCCACAACCCACCTTCAAGGTGTTCATGTAGTTTTCTGAATTAGGTCATGATTTCTCAAATAGTTAGCTAGGTTTTACTTCTAAACACCTAATCAACTTTAATTTGACCAAATAACACACATGCAACATCAAAATTCAGATTTTCCAAAGTCATGAGAATTTCAAGTTGAGAGATTTCATTAAATTTTATATACCTTACAATCCTCTTGTGATGAGGATCATGATTCTAAGCTCGATTTTCGACTTTGACCTGGAATAATCCTTCAATTTGCAAGATTAAGGAAGTTTTAGGTTTTGAAGAAGTGGGGATCGCCCCCTGTTCTATTGATCGACCAGATATCCCCTTTGTGGGGTGTTTGGTTTTTATTATTTAGTTTAATTGACCCAAGTTTCAGTCTTTTTACAACTTAAGCCCCTCAAACTTGTTCAACATATTGTTTGTTACCTTTAACCACTCTATAAACTATTTCTAGACTAGTTAACTAACTAGGTTAAAATTTCCTAGTTAGTAAACTCCCAATTATTTAAGCTTTATAATTCTGATATAATATTTTATATTTTCGGGATGTTACAAATGGCATTAAGGTCAAGCAAGAGTAATCCACATCGGAAAATCGTTTTTGTAAATATCTTTGTGTTTTTAAATTTATTGTAAGTTTGTTGATTTTAGGGGGAGTAAATCCAAATTTGAAAAATTAAAAAACATCGAAAAATTTCAAAAACCAAAATCAATAGAAAAACAAAAATAAGTTTCCTGGCGAGCAAAAGAGAAAATGATAGTACATCAGTGGTCTGTTGAAACCTCTTTGTGCTTAAAAAGAAAAATGAAAAACGATAAGAAGCTCTATATAAGATGTATCGGTAGGCTCACAATCATTTTAAAGTGTGCAGGGCGATATAAATCTCAAATTGACTGAAGACCAGGTGGGAACCACACATTGGCATATGGTCTTAGTACCGAAATTTCGTTTGAGAGATTGCCGAGGTTCTGAGATATTCGGTCTTTATGCTGCTTATCATCTGGGTATCATGGTTGTATCTTTTACCGAAAAATAACGGAGACGAAGTCTAGGTCTTCCATGATACCATACATACGTGTATATACTGCATACGACCTCAATAAGTGATCAACAATCACATGTCCACAAAATAAGTGATAATATATCACATTTATCCGGTAGTCAAGTTCGTCTCTTTGCTGTACGAAAGTACTGACCTGTTCACGGACTTGCTCCTGTGCCCTCATGCATCTGAAAATCAAGTTCCTCATCAATAAGTGATTCTATCACATAGGGCTTGTTTTCAATTAAAAATAAGTGAGTTTCTCACATTTTCATATACGTCAAAACAGATGATAAATGGTATACTCACCAGTAAGATGAACTCTCGTGCATACCTTGATACGGGAATGTGTCGTGATGTGGATGAACACCGGTCGGTAAGTATAAATCATACCTTAATGTATCCCCTCACCATGATTACATATGATAAGTTGAGGTTATGTGGATTACAATACCGATAATCGTTATAGGATGTTTATCTAATTGTTAACAAAAAGAACAACAAGAGCGTTTTGGCATGACCGTACACTGATATGATTCTCTTACCCTCGAAACTCGCAAAAAGAATGTTTGTATATATTTACTTTTCTTAGTTTCTGCAACTCTGTATATATTTATTTACTGCTTTCAGTCTTTAAGTTTGAAATATTCAAAAATACCAAAAAGATTTTAGGTGTGTTTTAATATAAACTTTATAAAAGTCAAAAAGATTTTATTTCTGCTTTAGTTTTGATTAACCGATGTTGGAACTCAAGTCTTCGTTGCCTGAAATCTGATTGAAAACCAAAACGACTGAATCTTCATAAACGGTCGAAATTTGCAAGTTTTTGAAAGATAAAAACTAAAATTGAACAATTTGTTAAACTTTCAAAACTGTCGGACGGTAGTTGAAAACATGGTCTCATTTGTGTCTTTTGTTTAATGTTAACCATATTCCAAGCAGTTGTTCTCATTACGCATTTAGCTTTCTTGCATGTGCAGATGCTAAAGGCAAAGAGAACATGTTCGATGACAAGCTTCAGAATGAAGACACGACATGGAGGCACTCAAAAGATAAAGATGATCGAGTTGCCATTGACCTATCATCAACACCACAAGGATCTAAAGCATTGAAGATCAAATGATTCACAAGCATAATCAAAGGGGGAGTTTATTGATACACTTCCTAAATACAAGCGAGAGTTTGTTGATACACTTTCTACTTACAACACGTGAAGACTTTGAAGATCCTCCGACATGGAAGATATGGAAGATGAACCTTACGAGTAGCGTCCAAGGGGGAGTTTGTTGGTACACTTTATGTGGACGCGACTCGACTCGGTTCGGTTCAACTCGGATAGGTTCGGCTCAAGCCCGACGTTACGACATTCCTCCGTCGTGCGCTCCAGAGTTCGACACGCGAATCACGAAGCGCCGCGAGCCGATTCCCGCTGCCATATCATCATGATGATGTCATATGTTGACTAATCTCTACAATTTGCATATTTGTGAACATGTGTACGTGCATGTATTGTTGGGCAACTAACATTGTTTGGTTGGACCAATCAATGTACTTGGGCAGAAATCACATGGGCCGAAATCTCAGTTGGGCCGAACTCCATAATCCTGCTTGCATGTCGACGAAACACAAAGAGTTTCGTCGACTTTGAAGACATTTGTTTCGTCGACTTTGTTGTTTCGTCGATATGTGTTTCGTCGACAACAATTGTTTCGTCGACTTGTTCAGTTTCGTCGTACCTGGTCCTATATAAACAAGACTGAAGACAGAAGACAAAGTAGAGAACACAGAGAGAGAGAGAGAGAGAACCGAGAGTTTAGTTGTATTTCTTGTAATATATTTCTGTAACAAAACTCTATAGGTTTCAATATACAATCGTTAAACGGTATATCTTTGTGTTGTCTTTATCTCTCGCTCGGTTTGTATCGTAACGTGGATTCCGCACTCGTTACGGTATTCGAAACAAGATCTCGTAGTTGTCCGGCGATCCGCAAACGGACCTACAACTAAAACACAATATTCAAACCCTGACATTCCTTAAAAACTTCAAACACACCATCGTACAACTATGAATATAAAACACAACATGATAATCAACTTAAAACACACTGATGTTAGTCATTCGATAATTAAAGCCTTATCATTTAAAACACAACACGAAACCCACAAGTATGGTGTTTTAGTAATCTCCACTATGTTATTTGTGGGTTTTGAGTGTGTTTTATGGTTGACATTATGGTGTTTTAAGACTTTGTACACTTTGTAGGAAAAATAGACTTTTTAGCGAACTCCCACCCTATATATATATATATATATATCAATGGTTTGGTATGTATTTGGAAAACTGGAAATAACAGTACAATGGAAAAAAATATATTGTCTTTGAATTTTAGTGGCGACAAATGTCGTCGCTAAAGATCAATATATCGCCACTAAAAGCGAACAACCTTTAGCGGCGACAATTGTCATCGCTAAAGCTCTGTTTTTCTATAGTTTTAGTTAAGATCTCCGTAAGCATGAAGTATAAAGACAAAAGGGTAATATATGTATTGGGTTATGAAGATTATACGAAGGTGGAAACCTGCGTGAGGGGATTTGAATAGACATGAAGTATCATCTACGTTGATTAGACCATGGGGTATGGTCCCCTTTCCCAAAAAAAAGTAATACATAAGCTTGAAGGCTTGAGAAGGAAGTTTATTTTGGGCAAGGTAGGCAATAAAAGGAAATTGAATTGGGTTGGGTTGCTTGGAGAAAAATCCAACCTCCCAAACGGTTGGGTGGTATCGGCCTGTGCGAAATAAAAAGCCTCAATTGGGCTTTGCTAGAAAAATAGAAATTGAGATATTCAAATGAACCAACAGAGCTCTAGGCAACGATAATTAGAGTTATCCACGACAACGTGCCGGTATGGCCGAGCATAGGGTCTCGATGAATAAAACTAGGGTTGGGATGTGGAAAGGCATTGTTATGGTAGATGAAGACATCCGAAAAGCTGGGATTTCAGACCCGAATCTGCTGGGTTCGGAGCTAGTGGATGGATCGGGTGGGTCATTTTCGGTTACCCGGTTCCAAAAGATGTGGCAAAAAGAATTGGAGATAGGGTGAATTTGGAAAGGTTTAACTCGAACACATGGGTGCCTAATAAAGTTCTATTTATTTATTTGGAAGCTGTGATTGGGGCATACCCTGACAACAGCGGAATTATTAAAAAGGGGCATAAACGTGACCAATGATTGTTGTAAGCTTTGCGAGTACGGGGAAGAAAATGTGGACCATTTGGTTGCGAGGTGTGTTATGGTGAAAGCCATTTGGTGGCATATTTTTCTTTGGCTCAAGATTCCTATAAATATGCAGGCGAACACGTTCAAATGTTCAATAACTTGCTTAAAGGCTGCGAGAAAAATAAAGGAGTCAAAGCGGTGGAAAAAGTTATGGAAAGCATTTGTTTTGTGGTTATGTGGAGAATCTGGAAAGCGCGCAACGAGAAGAGTTTTAAAGGCAGCCCGTTTAGGGTCATGAAAGTGGTGGAAGAGGATAAAGTGGGGGCTTATTTGTGGCTAAAGCATAGATGGCTCGGAAAGTCAGATTGAAAGAGATGGCGCGACTTCAACGTGAGAGACATTGTTTTGTTTTCCTCTTGTCAGGATTCTCGGCTTCTTGTTGGCCTCTTGTATCGTTTTTATATGATTTATAAGGGTGAGAGGGGTGCTCCCCTCAACTCCCCTCACTGGAGCCAAGGAAATTCGTCCATGTCAACTCCCCTCTCCAACTCCCCTCAAACACTTAATCACAAGAGGTCATTTTACCCAAATCATTTTTCAAAAAAAAAAAAAAGGAAGGAAAAATGCATGATTGGTTGGAACCCCTCTCTCTCCTCTTCCATACAAGGGGTGACTACTCCCCGCACATGTAACACCCCGCGCGGTGAAGGGGTTCACAGCCCTCCGCCGCATGCAGGCCGTTCACCCTAAAAATATGGCCGTTGGAAAAAAATCTAGTAATGAATAAAGAAATGTTAATCATTTGCCTAGTGATTTCTTAAAAACGATGGAGTATTATTAGTTTAACAAGAAAGGAAATGCCTTTGGTCTTCGTCTATGTATTTAGGCATCATTTTTGTATAATATCTAATAGTAATAAGAGGGTCTACTTAATGTCACATGGTATTCTCATACTAATAAAAGAGTTCAAATAATGCCACATGGAATTATTCTATCCTTCAATTCACAAATATTATTATTATTAATATTAATTAATTAATACAAGATAATGAAAAATTCCTTAACAACTTAATACTAATAAATGTTTTTATTGTCTACTTAAATATTGATCATTTACTTTCACTACAAGAATGGACCACCTTTAGCGGCGACACCATTAGCGGCGACAGGCCTAATGTCGCCGCTATTGGTCGATCCGCGTCACAGACCCTGAGACCAAACCCCAGCCGTTGATCAAAATCCTGATCTAACGATTGGGGATTTAAGAGGTATTAGCGACGACAATATATGGGCAATAGCGGCGACACGTCGTCTCCGCTAAAAGTATATGTCAGAACTTTAAACCCTAGCCACACAAACTTTATCTCTTTTTCACACGTTAGCGGCGTCAAAGGGCAATACTGGCGACATTCTGTCGCCGCTAATGATTAACACCTATCAGTCCCATATCAGCGCGAATTTCTCCCTCCTCCTTCACTTTTCCCCCAAAAAACTTCACTCGCCGGTCAGACGCGATTTTCCCCCAAATTGGTTAGTTAAACTTTTTTTTTGTTAAATTACTTCTTTATTTTGTTATATACATGTTATAGGGTTTAATTTTTGTGTATTTTTGTGTTTATGGAAGAGAAATCGGATCATCACCATCACTTCTCCGATCACCGCCATCACGAATCCGGTCACCAACTCGTCTTCGTGTTCTACTTCTCTTTGAAACTTGAAAATACGGTTAGTTTTATATGTATATTTTTTTCAAAGTTTAGAAATTGTATAATTTTAGTTTAGGTATGTAAATGTGTATGTAAGGATGTATGTTTGTATGTCAAATGTATAATGTAGGTGTATTTGGTGAAAATGTTTATAAGGAAATCTATGTATTTGTGTATGTAGGTGTATGTAAGCATGTATGTGTGTATGTATGTCTATGAATGTATGTATGTAGGTGTATGTTAGTATGTCAAATGTATAATGTAGGTGTATTTGGGGAAAATGTGTATATGAAAATCTATGTATTTGTGTATGTAAGCATGTATATAGGTGTATGTAAGTCTATGAATGTATGTATGTTAGTATGTATTTGTGTATGTTAGCATGTATATGTGTATGTAAGTCTATGAATGTTTGTTTGTAAGTATGTATGTGTAAGTTGATGATTTCTATGTTTATGGTCATGTTTGAAAAAAAATATGTTTAAGTTGATAATTTCTATGTTTATGTTTAGGTTTGAGAAAAAAAATATATTTGAGATGATAATTTGAATGTTGTTTATGTGTAGGTTTGAAAAAAAAAGTTTAAGTTTGATAATTAGTATGTTTGTGTTTAGGTTTGAAAACATTTATATTTACCTTTGAAAGATATATATTAGTTAGGACATACCCTCCTTGAATTAAAATTATCATTTAAAACATAACGAACAAAGAAAATACCCGCCAAAATTGAAATCACCATTTAAAACAAAAGGAGCTAAGAAAATACCCGCCAAAAGAAAAGTTATTGTAATTTATATTGATTTATATTTGATAAACACTTGTTTGAAATATTTATTTGAATTTGAGTTACACTTGTTGTACTTTCCCTTAATTTCTATTAGATACACATGCTGTAACATTTGTAACTTTATAGGGATTATGTTTTCGGTATTGCTTATATTCGCTTATTTGGTAGCGGATGTGGCCCCCTGGGGACATGTGGGTGACGGCGCTGGTGATCCACCGCCTCCTGGTGGATTTCGTGGCACGCACGAGACTGACGGTAAGTCTTTTACTAAATTATTTTGTAGTCCTTATATTTTATATATTATAAATGTTGTTACTAATTATTTTTGTTTTAATTGCAACGGTTCCCCCGAAGAGGGTTAGGGGGAAAGCCAAAAACGCGAAACTACGGAGTCTGGTAAAAGCAGGGTGGGTCTGTATCGCTTACGTTTGACAGTCAGGTCACGTATACCCCTGTTGGTAAATCAAGAGATATGTTTTCAAGGGAGGCCAGCCTGTATATGTGGCGGACCATCCCGTTCGATAAAATTGGATGGGATAACGTTGAACAACATTACAAGGATGCCGTCATGAACCACTTACGGGTAAATAAGTTATATGCATAAAATTTTATCAAATATTTAAGCACATGCAAATCTAATTTATATATGATATTTTAACTTTTTTATTTAATTTGTAGGAAAATTTCAATTTTGATGAAGTGGAACGTGATTATGAGGCGAGAAACTTGACGGGTGGTATTAGGATTATGCTTATGAAGCGGTACACTGACCGCAAGTACGAAGCTAGAAAATTATTTCAGAGCGAGGGAGGTTACGATGATCTTAAGAGGGCAAGGGCATACCATCCCGCGGATATGCCCTATGAAAACTGGTTGAGAACCATCGAAGGGTTCCAGAAAGAAAAATATATTAAAAGAATCAAGGCCAACAAACTAGTACGCGAGAAACAACAATTCCCATACCATGGGGGGACATCGTCGTAGGGTAGCACCGCCTATAAAAAAGTAATGTTTTATGTATGTGTGCGTGTGTGTAAGCTTTTGTTTATTTAATATCTAATCTAAGTTTAATGTTAAACAGGATATGGATTGGGTACCTACTATGCTAAAACCCACACGGACAATCAAGGGAATTGGGTTGCTCCGGTTGCTGAACAAAATTACGTAAGTATTTCTTTTAAGTATTATTTTCTATAACAAATATATATATATATACACATATATATTTAATCATCTTCGTAAAATACAGCGGAACATACAACAGGCCACAAATGAATGGAGCGGGGATGGTCCACCAATTGCCCCGTATCAGGAAGCGTTGGGAGAGCGGCGAGGATGGTACCGCGGGATGGGGCCTAAACCTTCTTCCAACACGTCCTCGAACACGTCCTCGAACATGTCGTCTTCGCAAGCTCGGATGAAAGAACCCTTTTTCGAGGTAAACTACGCAATTTATAAAATGACAAACGAACGCATGTTTCCTTGTTAAATATATGTTGGTAGCGTTAATTAATATGCTAATATACGTTTTGATATCTATTATTGTAGGATTTTGTTAACAGCTTGTTCCAAACCCCGTCCTTTTTGAACCAACTTAACAACTATTTTGCTTCACAAGGAAAAGGAAAAGGAAAAGGAAAGTCAAACGACTACGATTCTGATGACTTATTCGATAATGATTCCGACGACGAGTGACTTGTTTTTAATGTATGATTTAATTAAACGTTGTAGGATTATAATGTACGACTTAAACGTAGTTTTTAATTATATTACCTTTAGTATATGTTCATGGCGTATGTTTGCGTTGTTTGAAATAGGCAAGTTCTGTTTTTTCGGCCGAAAAAATGGCTGGGTGCTGTATATACAGCAGCTGTATTAAAAAAAAAGACTTTTAGCGGCGACACGTCTTTAGCGACCATGATCAATACCGGTGACCTTTAGTGACGACACGAGTCGTCCCTAAATGTCTAAAAGCAATACCGGCGACGTTTACCCTTAGCGACGACAGGAGGCCAATAGCGGCCGATCAATACCGGCGACCCTTCAACCAATACCGGCGACAGCTGTCGCCGCTAAAGGTGGTCCATTCTTGTAGTGTTTTGAGTTATCTAAAACATATAATTAGTTATTAGTAACAATTCTACTTATAATAAACAATTTCAAATAATGTTAATGTGATAACACATTCTTATTCTTTAAAACAATTTTTTTTTACTATATGTTTAAAACATCTATTAAATCAATTATTATTTTATATTATAATAATAAAATTGATAAAGAATAAGTTAGTCCGATACTTGAAAACCGGTTTACTTCCATGCTTTAAAAACATTTTTAATGTTATTAGACTCGTGTAATACACGTGTTTAAGGATAGAATATGTTTATAATAATTTTGATGCAAGTCTATACTCACTCGATGTCCTAAATAGATTTATATTGATCGAAAGAATAGTTTATGTAATGGAACTCTACTACAGGTCCTATCACTTATCACTGGGTGATCAGATTATTGAGGCACTCATATTATCCTGAAGTAATACCGGCACTTAAATAATCCCTAGATTTCTTTTAACACGTACTACCAAACAGAAGGATACGTATTGAAAAAGAAGACAGTTTATTCTCGCCCTATCTTTTGCCATGACGATAAATAAAAGTACAAGATAATTTCTATGTAAAGTTGGTTTATTTCTAAAAGAATCGGTTTTTAAGCATGACCAAAAAGAATTCACTTATATAAATTTTTGAAGACAACCTAAAATTAAATAAGTTATAATTTTATATCATTAAACCCGTGTAGTACACGGGTCTAATAATCTAGTTTAGTAATATTAATCTCCATCGTTACAATCTCCAGCGAGATAAAACCGAAGTGGGCTTTAATTAGTTAGGCAGGGGAAAGTGATTACCCAGTTTGGCGGCAAAAACTATAAATTTGTCTCTCACACACTCTTTGATATTAACAATTTGGCGGCAAAAACCATAATTTTGTATGCCTTATAAATATATTTCCCTTAACTTCTCAACTCACATCACACACTCTTTAATATTAATGGCTTCTACATCGTCATCCATGCGTTCTTCTCGCTCAGATCATAACTCTTCAATACCAAGGGCTTCTACTTCTTCATCCATGCGTTCTTCTCGCTCAGATCATAACTCTTCAATACCAAGGGCTTCTACTTCTTCATCCATGCGTTCTTCTCGCTCAGATCATAACTCTTCATTATTTATGGGTTCTACTTCTTCATCCATGCGTTCTTCTCGCTCAGATCATACAAGGTTTAGTGTTTTTCTAAGCTTTAGAGGAGAAGATACCCGTCATTCTTTTACGGACCATCTCTATGCAGCTTTAAAACGAGCAGCAATTCATGCGTTTAGAGATAATGAAGAAATCGAAAGAGGTAGAGATTTATTGCCTGAAATTGTTAATGCAATCGAAAATTCAAGGGCTTCGGTTGTTGTATTGTCAAAAAACTATGCCAAATCCAGTTGGTGCCTTGAAGAGCTCTCGTTGATCCTCGAACAAAAGAAGAAATACAATCATTTCGTCTTGCCAGTTTTTTACCACGTTGATCCATCAGATGTCAGGAACCAGCGACGGAAGTTTGCCATTAAAGTGAGAGAAGAAATTGAAGGGACAAAGTGGACAGAGGAGAATGTGAATAGGTGGAAGTTAGCCCTAAGAGAGGTTGCTGATTTGACGGGCATGGTTGCTTCAGGGTATGATTTCAATATTTAAGGTTTATAAAGCTGATTTTCAATTATTATGATCAATGAACAGAATCATGAGGAATATTTCACAATTATTTGCACAATCTCAGCAATATATATTTAGAATGTCTATATTGGTCATCCTTTACTTTAGCTTAGATCCATAGAATTAGCTCTTTCCCTTCTATTAATTGTCTTTATAAAGTCTTGTATTCCTGAGTTTATAGTATCAAATAGATCTACCATTAGACCATGTGTAGTCATAAAGCCCCTTACTCATCATTAGTCATTTATTAATTTTCAATTTTTTTATAATTAATTTCTAACTTTATAAAATAAAAAACCATTTCATTAAATTAAAAAACATTACAATAAAATAAAATAAAAACTCAAAGATCGTATTTTTTTTTATTAGCTTCTTTTGTTGTAGTGCCATCTTCAACGCTTTTTCGTTTAGATGGTCGTGCGGTTTCGAGTAGAATTCAAAGTCTGGAGCCCATTGTCTATCCTGCATAATCTCGGTCACTTCACGGTTCTCTTCCATACGTTGAGCCCCAAGGTCGTGTATGTCTTTAAGGCGTTGGTTTATCTCCGAAAAGGCATTAGTCAAGTCGGACGGCACCGACGATGACTCCGGCCTCCTCAATCTTGCACTGCTTCTTCTTCTGGCGGCTCGAGCTAGCTCTTCCGCCCCTTCCTCCCTGGTGAATAACGGATTAACATCGTTTGTGTCCGTATTTCAAGCGTCGGACGTTGGCGTTTCAGGTTCAACCGATTCGTTGGTTTTCGATCTCTTTGACGGCCTTTTAATTGCCGACCAACCCGAAGTAGCTCCTACCGTGGTAGGGACGTTTGCCCATTTGCCGCTATTATGAAGAATTTGCCAACACTTCAAGTATGGGAAATTACCTTGAGCGGCTTGGTATTCTATTAAGGCGGCCTGTCTAATGTTCTCGTCGCTATGACCACTTTTTCATCCATTTTTACCCGTTGGTAAACGGATTGAAAATTTGTACACTTTTTGTTGATATCGGTCCACTTGCCCGATATTGAATCCAGTGGCTGGTAGCCATCCCCCTACTCATGAGCCCGAAAAATAGTTCCCAGATTCGGTTCGAAAAGACACTTCTACTTTGGTTGTTTGCTACAAAAAAACAAAAAATTCAAACAAAAAAATAATACAAGAAATTAAAACAAAAAATTTTGATACAAAAAAATTAATACCGAACCCCTTAAAAAAATATTACCTATTTTGTGATTCTCCGACACGTTGAGCCAAGCTCGAGTTAACGCGTACTCTCTTTATCATCCCATGGTTACACATTTTTTTGTTCGGTTTCTTTTTATGCTTGCGTTTGATTTTGTTTTGTTGCGCCTCCTGTACTACCGGTTGTGTATCCGGGATGACGTCGGGCTTGCGTAGTGGCTAGCCGAAGGCTTGAGACGACTCGATTCCTCCCATGTTTTGATTCGGGTTCCAATCGTGTAGATTTGGGTCCCATTAGAGGGGTTGATTCAATAGGTTCATAAACCCGGTTTGATGTTGATTGAACTCAACAAAACCAGATCCCAACGGGGTGGGTCGAGTGGGAACCGGAGAAACGCGACGACTAGATTGCTCGTTTGGGAACCGGAGAAACCGGAGAAACGGGACGGCTAGAACGCGGAGGAACAAAACCGCGGTTGAAGGGATGCATTGTATAAAAACATAGATTTTTATAAAATAAAGATAGAGAAAAGATGGTTTGGGAGTGTGTTGGTGTTTAAAAAATGGGGGTAAATTACACTTTTAGTCCTTATGTTTGTACCGGATTAACGGATAGCCTTTAACTCAGATAATTATAGTCACAATTCTTTATTTGCAAAACCCGTTACACTTTATGTCCTTTAGCACTAATCAGATTAAAATTTTCAGTTAACTTTATTTACTTAAAGGTATTCTGGTCAATTCAAGTGTTTATATAAATGTTTAATAAATAAAACAAAAAAAAATCATATATACTTCATCTTCCCCAATTTCCTTACCCTAAAACCCTAACCACCACATCTTGCCACCACCACCTCATCCTACCGCCACCACCACATCCTGCCGCCACCACCTCAAATCTCGACAAACGTGGTTCAAACAAAGAAACAAGAAACACAAAAAGATTTTACAAAGGACAGCTCACTGAAAGCATTACTAATGAAATCATCAATTTATCATTCCACTACAAATTAATTCATCACTTATGCTACAACTATCAACTTCATATGTCTAAACACATTAGAACAAAAAAAAAAAAAAAAAAACCAATCGTAATCAAAGTTCTTCATCCTCATCCTTTTTTCTGTAAATCCTGACCCCTCGTCGATTATCCGTCTCAGATCAAGAATTTGAATCTTATCACCATACAAAACTCACACCCACCTCCCTCATCCACCGCCAAGATTGATGACTTAGATTTGAAATTATGCCTCAAATTGGTGCATAATCTAGAAAATTGTTAATTATAACACCTTATCACATCTCAAATGATGTATTCGCTCCGTCACCTAGCAGATCTGTCACTCCGATCAACAACGACGGTGTTCCGAGCTCGATTACCCAGATCTCAGATCTGTTTCTTCTCTTCTCTCTTCAGTTCCTTCAATAACAAATGCACCATTGGATGCCTTCGGACGTGTTGATAAGAGAGACAGATAACAGATCTGGCGACCCCTTATCCGGCGACCACCACCACCGATAGACGGACAGATAACAGATCCAACAAACCCCTCTCACCTCTTCAACCCCTGAAACCCCCTTCACTCTTTTCATCCCCTGAAACCATCAACATTCAAATCTGCGAAGAAAAACAAAGATCTTGAATTCTTGATCTATGGTTTTGGTAGTGGGGGTTGGTGATTGGTTTCAATTTTGGTGGAGAGAGTCATTGTTCAGAATTATAAATGTTGTATTTGATTTATTAATTAAATATTTTATATAAGTGAGTAAAATTACCAATCTACCCTCATATGCAAGGCACATGCCATACTTAACTGAAAATTTTAACTAGGTTAGGGCCAAAGGACGTAAAGTGTAACGGGTTTTGCAAATAAAGGATTGTAAGTGTAATTATTGAAGTTAAGGGCTATCTGTTGCAATCCGGTACAAACATAAAGGACGAAAAATGTAATTTACCCAAAAAATGGGTGAAACAGATGATTATATATAGAAATTTAAAAAAAAATATTATTTTTTTAATTTATGTGACCGTTGGACGGTCACTTTTTTGAAAACACCACTTTTCACCCGTTATCACCTTCGCGAGAATCCGAAATCTTCAGCCCATAGCGCCGGCCATAGTGGTGTGGCCGGGCGCTATGCTCTCCTTGGCCGCGATATGGCGCCCCATTACCGGTGGCCTTAATCATTCTTATAAGTACACAATGATTAAATGATAACTTCATAATCACATAAATTTGTTAATTAGTAGCTGCAGGTAGAATATAATGCTTGCTAAAGCAATTTTATTCAAATTTTATGCTCTGAAGTAGCAATGTTTCTGCAGCTCCGAAACAGAGTTTATTGCAAAAATTGTTGACAAGATTGACTATGAACTAGATTTGAAACTTGTTAGTACTCCAGCTCATCTAATCGGAATGGAGAATCGAGCTAAAGATATCAATTCGTGGTTGAGAAATTAGCACTCCAGTACAACTAATGTTCTAGCAATTTGTGGAATGGGAGGTGGTGGCAAGACTACACTTGCCCAATATATATACAACTCAAACAAGCACAACTTTGAAAGCAGTTGTTTTCTTGAAGAGGTTGGTAAGCATTTCAAAGAAACTTACGGTGTTCTTGGGCTACAAAAGCAGCTTCTCACAGACATCTTAGGAGGCAAGGAAAAAATAATATCTGGGGTTTCGGAGGGTACGACTATGATCAACAACGTCCTAAATATGAAAAAAGTTCTCATAGTCCTTGATGACATTGATGAATTCGACCAATTAGAAATTTTACTTGGAATAAATTCCAACGATACACAAAGCAAGATTATAGTAACAACTAGGCGTCTAGATATACATTTAGGGTTTGAGAAACTATCTTGGAGGTGTCATGTACACCAACTAAAATTGTTGGATGATCATGAATCATTAAAAGTATTAAGTTACCATGCCTTTAATTCCGAATTTCCCTTGGAAGGTTTTTGGGACTTTTCAAGACAGATGGCAAAATTTTGTGGTGGAAATCCACTAGCTCTTAAGGTTTTGGGCTCTTCTCTAATTGTTGGTGCGGAAGACCCACGAGAAAGGAATAGCATAGAAGAAAGTTGGAAAAGTAGGTTGAATTCACTATGTCCTGTGAGAGGAGATGTTGATCGTAATATCCAAAGTGTACTAAGAAAAAGCTTTGACTCTTTGCCACTTGCCTGTTATAGAGAGTTGTTTCTGCATATTGTTGTTTTCTTTATTGGCGAAGATGAGGATTATGTGGTTAAGATAATGGAGAATGACTGGCATGCAAAAGATGGCATCAGGATTCTTATCAATAGATGCCTTCTAACGGTTTCACCATATAAGAAATTGATGATGCATCAACTGCTTCAGGATATGGGAAGAAATATAATTCGTGAAGAGTCTATAGATCATGCTAGAGTCTGGTGTAATGATGAAGCTTATCGTGTGTTAATAAAAGGAGACGTAAGATAGTTCTTAAAATTTATCCACAGAATTACTTTTCATTTTAAAACCACCTTTCAACTATCTTGATCTCTTTTTATGGCTTTCTTTATAGGATTCAGAAACAATTGAAGGTCTAACACTTGACACACGGTTTATTCCAAAAGGGACAAAGGTAAGCCAATGAAGTGAACTAATGTGTGGTAGCTTATGAGATGATAATAAAATGGATTATCTGTAGACCATAACTGTCATACAACACCATGACTAAAAAACGTCAATTTAAGAACTTCATGATCGATGCTTATCAAATGTGTTAGATATATAGTTTTATAAAATGTTCTGATTTGTGATACAACAAATAATTTAGATACACTTTACTTTTAAGGTTTGGTGCATTTACCAGATATATGTGGTATGCTAATTATGTCACTTCATGCTAAATTCGCAGGTGTCATCCATTAAAACAGCTTCACTTGCAAAGTTGCATAAACTAAAACTGCTCCGGCTAAAATATGTGAAACTTGTTGGGGACTACAAGAATATTCCAGAATTAAGATGGTTGTGCTGGCATGGATGTCATTTGAAAACAATACCCTCAGGATTATTAATGAGCACCCTCTTAGTGGCTATAGATATGACTAATGGAGACTTGGAAAAGTTTGAACCGCCCACGGTAGGAATTAAACTTTTAGTTTACAGAACATGTTCTTTTTGATAGTCTACAATATTTTAGATAGACTTCATATAAATGTACTTTCATATAACAAATTTGTGTTTATGGAACAGGAACTTAATTCGCTGAAAGTTCTAAATCTTACATCGTGTTACAACCTTGTGAGTATCCGCAAGTTTTGTCGCCTCCCTAATCTTGAAACACTGATTCTTTGGTGTTGCACCAATCTGACTCATATTTGTAAAACCATAGAAGGCCTTGAGAATCTTTCTCTGTTGAACTTGGCACAATGTAAAGCTCTGTGGAAAGCTTCATGGGGTAGGAAGCTTCTTAATCAACCGTTGTTCTCCTTTCCACATTCGTTAAAGTTTTTGTTTCTCGATGGAGGAAATCCTGTGTATCCCCTTGAACTTTGTTTTTCGTTCAATGGGCCATTATATGGAATGAGTTTAAGTTGTAATCTATTTGAGTCTATACCCAGAAACATTGATCTTAGCGTACTTCGGGTTCTCAACTTGACTTCTTGTAAAAGGCTGAAATCCATTATGAATCTCCCTAGTACGCTGGAGGAGTTGTATACATACAATTGTATATCACTGGAGAAAGTAAAATTCCAATCCACTCGTTTCAGTCTACGGAAGTTTGATTATAGAGGTTGTTTCAGATTGTCTGAAGTTCAAGGCCTTTTTAAATTAGTGGCCATAGAAGAACTCGACGAAGCAGATCTGAGACATATGAAACGGATCAAAGAATATCAAGATCATAAGTTGGACATGGTCGGTGATGAGATTACTAAAGGCCGAATTTGGCATTTCCAGGTTGTGTCTATTATTTCTTAAAATAATGCAAAAGTTAACAAATTTATGTATCTATGTCTCATTAGGAAACTTATTGATCTACAGCTAGCTAACTGGAATTTTTTTTCCAATTTGCATGTCATAGATTCTGTATGAATATGGTATAAGGAGCATCTATCTGCAAGGCATAAAAGATCAAAGCATGATGGCATTTGAGTATACATCAACATATGAGTATACATCAGCATACGCATGGGAGGCTTTGATGGTGTGCGGGGAGGACCTCCGCACAAGGCCCATAATTTCGAGGGGCATGTGATTTAAAAAAAAAATCCGATACGTATATGTTTTTTTTTAAATAGTAAACACATACCACTTCCAATATATGCCCATTTACAAATCATTTTTTATGGTTTAGAATTTAGCCCACTTGGAATTAGGTTTATTGAACCCAATACTAATTCGATTTTTTTTTTAAATAATAACAAAGCATAACGGAAGGGCACATTTTTTCAAGCTTGAACAGAGTATGTGAATTCTTAGAGACGCCTTTGAGCATACGATTCCTTATCCTTCCATGTGTGTTTGCATCAAAAGAAACACAAGATCCAGGGATTACAAGTATGTTGCTTATATAGATTATCAGGATCTGAACATAAAGACAGGTGGCCTTTGTTTATCCAAATCAGCAACAGATCCAAGGATCTTACTTGGATATACAACCCTATGGTGTATTGCAAACCCAAAGTTGATGAAGATGTTGCATGGTTAAGTTATTGGCCAATTGGCGACACGTTAGAGGATGGTGACGAAATCTATGTGCATATCATGGTGCAGAGAGGAATGAAAGTAAGCAAATGTGGTGCCAGTCTTGTGTATATGGATGAAGGTGAAGTACAGCAACAAGAAAACTTGGAAAACCCAAGGATGCAAATGGAAGTTATTGGAGGAGATCTCTCTGAATTTCAGCTGACCTCAGGAACGTACTATCTTTGTCGCCGTGATTTCTTCAAGTCAAAGTCCCCTGATGAGATACAGAGATGGTTCGGTGAGACCTTTCCATATAGAGGTAAGTTCTCATACCAAGTAACTCTTAAGCTCCATATATTGAAAAATAGTCATACTAATGACACGTTCTCGTAGAGTTACAAGGATGGAGAAAATCTTATCAGTCACAAGACTTGGATACATCTTGTATGCTACTGAACCATGTCCCGGAGCGTCATAGAGACACCCTTTACAAAGTACGTATATACTTTGATCTTTCTTGTTGGCAGGAATCACCGCTAGTTAATTAGTATTTGATACAAATTTTCCATACAAGCTTCTTAAATCCATGACCAACTGTCTAATTTTTTTTTTAATTTCCCTGATAGAACTAGTTTTTTTTTTCTTCTTTTGTTTGTCTGTATATTGTAGAGAATTTGGCTGGGATACTTTAATAAGGAAAGTGATATACGCAAGATAAAGAAGGAGGTATCTAGCCTCGTTGGAGTTGACTTTGCTATATTCTTCGTAAGCTTGTTGTATACAGATAAAAAGATACTATATGTATTGGGCAGCGTTGATTCTATGGCAGTGGAAGACTGTGTGAGGAAATTCGAAAAGACGGCAAGGATTGTAAACGTTAATTACAAAGTCAATAGTCTTCATAAGTTCTACCACAATGAAGTTAAGGGAAAGATTAACGCTTTCATTAAATCTTTAGAAAACAGAAAAATTGAATTCCCTTGTTGCTAAAATCCCCGATGGAGGGGATTGAAATTGTTATATTTATCTTCTGTAACAACTGTAATGAAGCATTATTTGTGAAACTAATCATCTATTGTCATGCTTTTTTTTATTTTTTTATTTTAGAAACCAAATGTGGTCTCCATTGTCTTGAACAATTTGTCTACACCCGTAGTCAAGACCAAAGAAAAATTCACGAATTTAATTCAATACACCCCCCATATGTGTTTTGACGATCTTAAGCAAAAAACAATCAACTAAGACCTTATTCAGAGCAACGATGTTGTCAAATGAGAACGGGTGTAGAATGTAGTGGAGAGTGTTGAAAGTAATTCGAACTAAAGAAAACCGTTGAAGATTTGAATGGTTCAGAAGGCACGTGCATAGAATGGATGGTTTATCCGTTGGAATAAAGTTCCGAGTCTCTTGTGGTTTTCCAGTTTACTAGGTCCCACTTTGTTTTTTTTTTTTTTTTTTGAACGGCAAATCACTTTGTATATAGATATAAGGAGACAGCAAGAAACTGGAAGAACAACAAAACAAACAGAACAAGAAAGAAAAAAACAGACAACAGGTTACAAAATGTCTAAAACATCAAAAACAGCCCATTTATCCCAAGGCAGCTTCTTAAACTTTGCTCTATTACAGACCCAAAGAAAAGAGTCTTCCTTAATTAACTCCACCGTCTTCATAACCGGGATAAAGCTTCCTTCGAAGACCATCGCGTTTCTCGCACTCCAAATCCTCCCACTTTGTTAATTGTTAGTTTGTTATTTTTCAATTTATGTTTGCGTTATCTCGTTCTCTATTTAAGGTCATTTGAAGTATGAATAAAAGTATTCCTTCTGAACTCAAAAACTCCTGTGATTCGTATGCGTGATATTTCTCTAATAGAGAGAGCTAGGGGAATGTGTTTTTTACGTTTTTTTTTTTTTTTTTTTTTTTTTTGCTATAACTTTTAATTATAAATAGGATTTTTTTTTCTTCCCGCGCTTCGCGGCGAGTAAATCGGCCTTTTAAACGAAGGCATATACCGCCACGTATATCATCCAACAGTGTCGGATATCTTGCTTTGAACTTATATGTCGTGTTCCCAAGTGACTGTTAACTTTTATAACATTTTGTTTTTATTTTTGTCCAGTTTTATTCTTCACATTGGTTTTTACGTACATGATCAACCGGACCATCAGAGTTTAAACGAAATCATTGATTCGAACTCAAGATCTTTCGCAAGAGCACCAACACCCTTGAAAGCTTCATACACTCGATTGATGATTGATGTGAAGATTGATGATTGATGTGAAGTGTTTTGATGTAAGAGTATACACATGTGATATAGCGACATCAGAAATCACAAATCCAAATATCAAGGTCATCATATTACAAGAAAACACAAATCCAGATATCAAGATAATAGAACAGTTGATATTATTTTTGTCACAAATCAAATTATAAACTTTTTCTTTTTCTGAAAATAAACCAAACTAATTACAAAACTAAAATAATGGAAGTCTTAAATTTAACTTCAAAAGATATAGAAATTACAAAATAGAAACCTTTTGTTTTTCTATAAAAACAACCTTTTATTCTAGATTTAGAGATAATAATTTACAGGTACGCAGCTTTTGTACTTTACTCTAAATATGAAGAACAATTTCTTATAATTTAATAGAATAATAATGTAATTTGAATTGAAAATAAGTCAAAAACGCATATGGATCCATTGAATCCAACAAAAAGCTCAGTGAAAATATATAAGCAAAACTTTTATATGTAATTTGTCATGTGTAGGTGAAAATAAATCTAAACATATAATAATAGTTAAAACATAATAATTATTATTATTATATTGACATGTACATGTTAACTAGTGATTCTCACTGTCGCGCGTTGCGCGAGGGAATTCAGTTTTTGACCGTTGTATATTCAACAATCTTTTCAATTGCCTTCATGTTTTGCTTGAGTTACACAAATGCAAGAGATCTGGAGATTCAGGCATACGAAACACTAAAGTACGGCACTCCAGAATTAGTAGATCCCTATGAGTTGCAAATGGAAAGCATGAGGTAATTAAGATAGCATGTAGGTGTTAAATTCAGTTGTCTTTGATCTTCAATAAGCCATTGAATCACATTCTCTGGCAATTACTTTTTTTAACCATGAGAACCCGTTAACCGTAAACTCACAAAATCCTTGCAATACCATATTGGTAAAAAGGGTAACATAAATCACAGATGAATTTTGAAAATCTTGGAATCATTTAGTGATGCTGGTCAAAGGCTATTTGATACTTGATAGCATAATTAACTACGCTCAAACTTCAAATTGCAGTACAAATCTCAAGGATTAATTCCTTATAATCTAAGACATAACTCCTCAGCATTTCTAATATCCCCTATTAAAACAGAACTGACTCGCCCATCACTTTTTCTTTTATTGCTCTTTTTCTTAAGAGAATGTTTGAATTAAGTAGATGCATTTAGTGCTTTCTTTTTCAATGAATCAATTGTTCTCCTTTCATCTTTCGAATATTCAAAATCAGACTATCATTTTCTTCTCTCTGGTCTCTCATCGTTGCTCTGTGACCCCTCAAAAGCCTATGAACAGCAAATGCACAAATACACGAGAGCTTGCAAATCGATCAAGCGGTCCAGACATTGATTCACAGTTATGTTTAAAATCACAAAAAACTCAGACTTGCACATAAACAACCAATCTGCATCACAAACTTAGAATCGCAATAATAAACCACAAAAATTGCATCACAAACACATAATTGCGATAATAAACCACAAGAAACTACATCACAATTCCAAATATGAGCTGAATTCGAGTACAAACAGCCATAATTGATCAGTGTAATATAAAAAAAAGTACCTTTAATTATGCGATCGTATCGTACAGAACGTAAACGGACAGAACCTACAAAGTTGCTTTAATGTAGACACTTCAATAGGAACAATCGACCGAGGACCGACCCGCGTATCCACCTAACAACATGAGCGAGTAAATATTTTTATCTTTTAGTCACTTTAGACTGGTTCAAATTCACTCATTGACACACCCAAACACACAAATAACTTGTTTCACCAATTGGAACGTCCATACATGACTAACTCAATTATAACTTCAATCTACAACACTTGTCAAGAACTGTCAAGAACTAATGGTAAATATTGTCACGAACCCAAACCCTCTACTTTGTTCGGTATCCTTATAATAGATCACCTACAATAAACAAGACATCCACCATTATAACCATGTTCCACACCATACACAATCAAGAAATTCATGTAAAAACCCTTTAAAATCATACCTTTGCAATCTCAACAACTCCAACAAAACGCAAGAGCTCAGCAATTTTCTCAATGTGAAGATCATATAGCAAATTACCCACTTAAGTAGTAAGTGTATTATTGTTTTAAATAAAGTAGAATCACGTAAAATAGATTATTTTAAAGGCTAAACATATTTTCAAAGTTTAATTTTCAAGTTTCAAGTAAACCATTACATTGTGTTAACATAAAATCATGAACCTTGAAAAGCTATAAAAATTATTTGTGAAATGTGAGATTTTTTGCATATCAAATTTGATACCAAAAGACGAACAATAACTAAACATGAAGGTAAATCGTTTAGGCTCAGAATCGGTTATCCGTTGTGGCTGCATGCAATAATACTTGCCACGCCTAAACAACGAAAACGTGATTTTTTTGCATCGTCACAGCCTTTAAACGGCTAGCTTCGATGGCTGTGGACCTTGAATTTAGATCTTATATTATTAACCAACGATATCAAAATCTCATCATCAAGCCAAGTAATAGCCCAACAACCAGGTTTTAATTTCTCTCAGATGAGCTATGCTTCATCATCATCGAGCCAAGAAACAATCCTATCTCATCACCATCTATATCAAGTAATCTATTTCTATACCATGAGCGAAGTTTCATCATCATTGAGCTCACCAACAAGTTAACCTCAACATCATCAACACCTAACAATCCAGCAATAACACTAACAACAGCAGACAACAATCTTTCTCTCCGATTAGTGAAGTGTCAACATCGAGCCAATCAACAGCCCATAATCGCGATGTTTTAGCAACCACAATCATCTTTAAAGTAACAATCATATGAAACCCCTAAAGGGTTAACTGAAAGCTAATGACAATAGGAACCAACAACTCCCAGATGAATATAACTTCATCGTCATCGGTGACCACCAGATCTAAAGATCCCAAATTTGAAAACCTTAAAATATCAAAAAAGGGAATAGAGAAAGAAACCAACCAACAATCACAAACTAGCCGCAAAGGAATATAAAAATAGTAAATACAGCCAACCAGAGAGCAACAGAGAGAAACATATGCCGGAGATGTTTGGAAACGACAGGCCAAGCCGGCTTCGCCAGGAATGGCATGCCAAGCGGCAATCATTTCCGAAGAGTTAAGGTTTCTCTCTCTAACTTTGGATACAACAAAAAGAAGCGCTAATCGCCGGAAATGATAGAGTTACAGGAGCCGGATATGGCCTCAGAAGGCGACTGCCTTCGCCGGAAATGGGAGGTCATCGGCCAATGCCTCTACCTCTATGGATCTCTCTAAGCCTCCCCCGTTCCTCTCTGTAAATCGCCATAGGTTTTGCAACTCCCACATAAAAAAAGCTGCATGTAGGTGATAACTGATAAGAAGAAACTAGGGAGATGACCGCCCAAATAGGGCAATCAGAAGAAACCACGAACTAAATCACTATTCATTTCCTTTGGTCTATTAATATTAATTAACTAGTATTTTCCCCGCCCGCGTTGCGGGGCAATAAGGCAAATATTTCTCTCTCATAATATGATGTCTGTACAGAGGGCAAAATCGGAATTATATTTTGAACAGGAGGCGAAATCATCATTTTAAACTGAGAGCAAAATCATAATTTTGAGCTAGAGGAAAAACATAATTTTATTTTTAACTGTGGGAAAAAAACGTAATTTTGAGCTGAGGGCAGAATCGTAATTTTGAGCTAGAGGAAAAAACAACATTTTATTTTTAACTGGGGCAAAAACGTAATTTTAAACGGAGGGCGAAACCGTAATTTTAAACTGGGAACAAAATTAAAAAAAAGTTTTTGAACCGAGGGCAAAAGCGTATTTTGAGCTAGGGCAAAATTATAATTTTATTTTGAGCTGGAGCAAAAACGTAATTTTAAACGAATGATGAAAGCGTAATTTTAAACTGGGAATAAAATTAAATAAAAAATGAGTTGGTCCAATAGGGAATAGGGAAGTGACAGGCAGCTAATAATTTTGAGCTAGGGGGAAAACATAATTTTATTTTGAACTGGAGGCAAAAACGTAATTTTGAGCTGAGGGCAGAATCGTAATTTTGAGCTACAGGGGAAAACAACATTTTATTTTGAACTGGGGGCAAAACCGTAATTTTAAACGGAGGGCGAAACCGTAATTTTAAACTGGGAGCAAAATTAAAAATGAGTTTTTGAATTGAGGGCAAAAACGTAATTTTGAGCTAAGGGAGAAATTATAATTTTATTTTGAGCTCGGGGCGAAAACGTAATTTTAGCTAGGGGTAAAATTATAATTTTCTTTTTAAGGTGAGGGAAAAAAAGTAATTTTAAACGAAGTACGAAAGCGTAATTTTAAACTAGAAATAAAATTAAATTAAAAAAGGGTTGGTCCAATAGGAAAGTGCCAGACAAGCTGCCAGGCACTATTCCTTTTAACTTATAAATGTATATGTAGGTAATAGTTATATTAATAATTATTAATATTAATGGATGATTAGGATTAGCTTATAGAAGTTGTTTTTAACACCAAGTATTAACCACTTATTTTTTGTCTTGGGTGCTGGATAGTCCCGACTAACAATGGTTAAAGAAATGGTTTTTAAAAAAAATGTATATAGTGTTGGTGCACCTTTTTGTGTCTGTAACTAGTCTTATTTACTGTTGTATTTTGTACGGTCTTTTAACGTTTATCGAGTATGTATTTGCCGTCGACCAAGTCGGATATCCTCCTATCCGCTTGTGTCCGACTTATTTTGTCTCTATTTGGTATGTAATGTATACGAACAATGCATGTTGCATGGAAGGGTAAAACTGTCATTATTATTGTGTTTGTATAAGGTTTGCTGCAACTGTCTGTTTGCAGCAAACAGGTCACAATATGCAGCCTTCGATGAAACACTCTGTTTCGTCGAACACCTCACGACGAAACGACCATATGTCCATTTAGTTTGTTTCGTTGTGATCAGCGACAAAACACTTTTGTTTCGTCGACTGTTGGGCTGCTTCAGGCCCAGGACCTGGCCCAATGTTTGTTTCGTCGAGCCCATCTTTGGTTTCGTCGATGCAGGGCCCAGGTTGATATATAAACACATTCTGGTTTCACTTTGAAACTAGATGAGAGCATACCCTGAAAGTTATTCTGTCAAAACTGTGTGTGTATCAGTTGTTCTTGGTTCTCATCCCATTTAATCAATTTATTGCGTTTCATTGGTTATTCCGTGTGTGTTATTTTACTTTGTGTTTGATTTGGCATCGTTACGAGGATTCCGCACCCGTGACATTGTTTGTTATAAACAAGGATAGGTTTTCGTTATCGATCCTCAGATTTCGGGACCTACAAGTGGTATCAGAGCTTTGGCTCTTATCCTTGTTTAAAATCAAACATAGTTGGATTTTTTATCAAGTTTTGGAAACTGTCATTTATGATTTTCTGGAAATCTTGTTCTTGAAAAACTCATATTGTCTGGAAAAAATGCTTAAAATCTGTTTGTTTCATGCTTATTTGCCAAAGTTTTGTTAAAAACCTTTGTTACATTGCTTATTTATAAGATAAAACTGGGTTTTTCATTAAAAGTTTGTGCGGATTCGCGTTTCGGAAAATTGTTCAGGTGGCCGGAAGTTCATATCTGGGTTGTATCTTCATATCTTCATAATATGTTCAAATTGTTCTTGTGATATTCTTGGATTTTATAATTAAAAGGAATTGGTAAAAGTTTTAAATTGATTAAATATTTTTTCACCATACTGTTTGGTGACACAGGCATGTTGTGCGTTGAAAAATTTGTACTCTGTCAGTAAACAGATCAGATTTAAGTTGAAAAATTTTACCAACTCTCACCCACTTGTCTGAACCTTATCTCGACGAAATCATTACCCGACGAAACACTTTTTCGTTTCGTCACAAGGAACTTCAACGAAACTCATTTCATTTCGTCATAATCACTTTGACGAAAGTCATTTCATTTCCTCATAAACACTTCGACGAAACTCATTTCGTTTCGTCATAATCACTTCGACGAAACAAGTCAGTTTCGTAGAAGGTGTTTCGTCGAGATCTGTTATCAATTTTAAACAGAGGACTTGCAAAAGTGTTCTAACTTTGTGTTTTCAAGTATTTGATCAGGTATTCTACCTCATACATCAAATATGAGTAGTAAAAGTCCGTGGGATTGGAGTACTGACCCACGGCCAAGTCAAGATCAAACCTCTGCAGCAGCATAGGTAAAGAATGTTTTTGGTCAGCAATCTATAAGTTCAACTCAATGGGCTTTGGTATCAAATCAAAATCAAAACATTCAGAATCTTTTGCATAGCGAGAGCGAAACGGGCAGCAACAATCGCCCACCAAAGTTGAATCATATGAACGACTTTCCATCATGGAAAGGTCGTTTCCACACATACGTTCAAGGGCAAAGCACCGATCTTTGGAGGTGTTTCATTACTCCACGCAACAATGCCCTCGAAGTAGCAGCATCAACGGAAGCGGGTTTTACTAATATGCATGAAGATGACAAGAAAGCCTATGAATTAGAGAAAAAGTCGTTTGCTATTCTTAGACAAGCTCTTCACAAAGGAATCTATCATCAATTCTCTTACTGTGTTGACACGAAAACATTATGGGATGCCTTGGTAGCAAGAGGAGAAGGAAATGCAGCTACTAGAAAGACACGCCATGATCTATTGAAGAAAGAGTTTGAATCATTTCAGTTCTTGGAGAATGAAACTCTAAATGATATGACTACACGTTTTTATCATTTGATTAGTGAAATGTTTGCTTATAGTGTTACTGCAACTCAACTGGAAATCGTTGCACAGTATGCTGATGCTCTCTACCTCCAAAGTGGAGCCCATAAATTGAGCGTTTAAAGCATACGGGTGTTCTAGATGCTGCCAATGTCAATATCTATGAATTCATTCAGAAGCTGGAACACAAGAATGATGAAGAAATTCGGAAAGCTAAACGAATTCCTGCTCCTCAAAATACCGAAATGTATCTTGCAGGTTTTAACCAGTTAGCTAGTTCCAGTTCCAGTTCAGTTCAGCAACCAAAGTTACAAACGGCGTTTATATCAAATACAAGCTCTTCTCCGTTTCCACAATCAGCTCCACCTCCGGTTTTCGTTCCGAGTGCCTATTTTTCGCCAGCGCATATGAGTGCTCGAGCTCAGGCTTATTCTAGACCTCAATTTGGTAGTGCTTATGTTCCTTTTACACCTCAAGTTACCACTACTCAAACTCAGTTCGATCCGAGTGCTTATATTCCTGTCCCACCACAACAAGCCCAACCACAACAACAGCAAGCCCATTATACCAACAATCCTCTACCCCAAAACCCTAGCACAGTCAAAGTTGATACTGCAAATTTCTCAAATGTTAGCATTGAAGTAGCGAAGGAACATATGGAACTCATTAATACAATGGTCAGTGCTTACTGCGGTTTGGTCGTAGGTCAAATTGGAAACAGTAATTTGACCAACGAAGATTATCAACAAATCAACCGTGATGAAATGGAGTTGATGGATATAAAGTGGGCGTTCGCAAGTGCTGTTAGAAGGGCGAAGGACTTTATGGTTCGAACAGGGAGAAGTTCTTTGGAAAATAAACAGGATACGAAGTACGGATTTGATAAAGAAGTGGTTACATGTTTCAATTGTGGTGAAAAGGGTCACTTCAAACGTGAGTGCACCCGACCAAGCAAACAGGGCAATCAGAATCCGTTTAGAAATCAGACGAGTACTTCTAATGCAAATCAAGACAATCGTGAACGAAGAATAGTAGCGGTGAACGACAATCAGAATCAGAATCAGTCTGGACCATCAAACAACAATCGAGCATTGACCGTTCAAGCTAATGAAGGGTGTAATTGGTCTGTACAACTTGGGGAAGGTGATCAAGATAGAGGAGGAACAACGTGTTATGCAAAGATCATCAATCACATCAAGCACGTTCATAAGGAAGAATTTTCTGAAAGTGACGATAGTTCGGGATATACCGGAAGTTCTGATGAAGAAAGTTCTACTTCGGGCGATTATCATCCCGAATCTAATGTGAAGGAAGAAGCAAGT